>JAODTR010000019.1:3342769-3352769 GCA_025399935.1 Amblyopsis rosae
TATATAAAACAATCAGAGGTTGGGAGCCAGGGAGTTTAAAAGCAAGGCATTCAAATGTAGTGTAAGCCAGGGGATAGGTACATTAACATTTGGCTTTCAGCTTTCAGCTTGTCCAACCCTGCACTCTCGTCCAGTGGTGCGCAGCTGGAAGCAAGCAAGGTGAGTTTGTCGTTAGAAACTCGGGAAAGTGTAGGGTCTAATTGTCAGAGAGGGAGCAGACATCAACAGGAACCCGGCAAGGCATGTCCTTGAACTGTTGGACAAGGTCATATACAGTACAGTACGTCAACACCACCTAACCAGTACACGCACTGTACAATCACAGCCCTTTTACTAGAGGCTGCCAGATGTGATTGACATGATTCTATCCGCTTGGAACCTGGTTTACCTGACACCACTACCAGCCCTGGGCTATTGCCTTCTACTCTTCGAGCATCAGCTTTCATATGCGGTCATCGCAATGTCAATTCTCTAAGCCTGGCAATTATCAGAATAAATTACATGGATCGTCTCAGATCAGCCAGCACAGTGGGACATGCTAAATGACAAATGACCTGTAAAGTCATCTAGTCCTTGTGAAATTAATAGGATAAAAGGGATTGTTGAATGTTGAGAGCCATGTGTGACTCACTATAGGAATTTAACAGTGAAATCAGCACCGGTAAAAGTACGCCTTTTCTGCTGCCCATGAGGCCGAGCCGTGTGGTCGCATCGTGAACTCAGGTTTAGCAGGCGGTCTATTCAATACCAAGCTTATGAGGACACATCTTTTATGTTATTTGGTTAGCTAGGCACACTGTGTACACACGGTATAGCTTAGATGTATGCTCCCTAACATTTTCAACACGTTTCAGATTTACTGTTACAGCTACAGTTGATATATCTTTCTGAGAACATGTGCTGCTTAATAAATACTTGGGATATTTTTCATCACTGCCATGTATTGTGGAGCAGACATAGATTATACTCTATTCATCAGAGACCCCAAGAAATGTCTCTGAAATATCCACTTTCATTGAAGCATCCCATAATATCACCAGCATGTTTTATTTTTAAAGCATATCCAGTGACAAAGGACACTTCAACTCCTTGCTTAGATTACAAGTGGACGAAGGATAATGTGTCTTTGAGCTGCCTCTAGGTATCTTTATATGCTACACATACATGCTTTTTAATAGGACAGGGGGCAGACCAATCACACGTGTCACTCTGTTACCAGGATACCGGTGCTGTGGTTGCTAAACACCGGTCCATAACTTTTACATCATGGACTATATTTTTGAAAGTTAGAATATGAAAGATTGGATTACTTCAGAGAAGTGCTGAAGCCGACCCTTGCAACACCTGCTATGACACTGTACCACATCATCACCCTTTTCCCCTCACTTGACAATTTCTTCATTTAACACTTCAGTAGGTTGATTAGCGCCATAGAACAATATTACAGTATATTAGATTACTGGACTGAACTTTACTGATTGAACTTTGGATGAACCCTTAGCTCTTAGCTAAGGGTTAGCTCTTAGCGTATTACGTCATCCTTTGTTCACGGACCGGAACTGGATCAGTAAATATGTTCCAATTAATTTAATTCATGGCCAACATCACTACACCCTTAACACAGAGGTAAATAAAGATGCTACACATACAATGGTTTAAATAAAAATGCTTATATTTTAATGACTATATTTTAATGACACTGGTTGTCAGTATATTTGTATTTATTTTGCTAGTATTAAATATATTGAAAGATTTTAAGCATTCCCTGCAAGCCACTGTAAGAAATGTTTTCAAGCTTCAGCTTCAATGTTTTCAAGAGTTTTTAAACATAGGGGTGAAACAGTGAATTGCTCAATGGAATAATCAATTGACGATAAATGAATGAATTATCTCAGAAATAAAATATTTGGTTAACTGATATCGTTATAAATAGATTGATCTGTTCCATGTTGTAAAATATAGTTGTTTTAAACTTCTGGAATAACGTATGGAGCAATTTGATGCTCTTTACCTTTATAACGTGTCTCATTTGATACCTTATTTGACTGCCATTTTGTGGTGTAAATAAATTACACTGACATATGACCCTTCCTCCCATCCACCACAAACACACGCCGCTAACCTGAAAAGCTCAGACGTATTCCGTTTGCTAGTGTTTTTGTCTTTCTGTCTCACTGCCTCTGTAAACTGGGATGGGCTCCTGCCTCCAATGACCCTGAACAGGATTAAATGTTAAGGAAAATGGAATATAGCTAAATGACATGATGTTGTTTGAGTAAAGTAGTTAGGTTTGCGACACCATTGTGAATGTGAAATTATGTCACTTTATGCTAACACCATTTACCGTGAGCACTGTTGACTGACTTCAAAAGGCAGCAAAGACAGGTTTAGAGTTGGATTAACCGTGATTGATGGTTTGTGGTTCACTGGATGTCTACGTTTCAGATCTTGCACTGGTTTCTGGAAAGCTTTGATTATGTTTACTGAAAGTCCGTATGGGGTTCTGCCAAAGCAACAAAGCAATCCACTAGCACTCGTTTGAACCAGACCTGATTTAATCCAGTTTGGTGTGTTCTTGTTTGGTCTGCAATCCCTCTTGTCCTGCTGGTTTATTTATACACCATACACTTTTTTAGTTTGAGGGATATTTGTTTACACGCTCCCTGTTTTCAAGGTGTCCGTTGAAATTGAATATTCAGACTAATCATTTAATATAGTCCTGACCCGCAGCTTTTCCTTGTTATATTCAAAGTTCGAAAGTATGCGTTTTGTGGGGTTTGGACTACTATTTCTTTACTTGCCGAAGTCATGTAATTCCTTAATATTCATTTACATTTTGTTGTTGTTTTGCTGTTTCATACAATTTTGTTATTGGTCTGCAAACAATGTAATGTCTAAATCTCTTTCCACCTTAGTCATTACATTAGAAGAAGTCATCCAACAGTCTTGTTCCCATTGGAGCTAGTTATACTGGATTATCTTTTTTTTTCATATTTGCTGCTGGCAACATTTATTTTCCCATGGTGACACAATAGGTGATCTAAGTGAGGCTCCATAAGTCACTGTGGCAAAAGGCACTAACAGGTGAATCACAGCGTGGGAAAGAATTCATAATTATTTCACCTCTGAATATCCCAGAAATAATAACACTGTTATAGAGAAAGACAGGTTATTCTGGTCAGGTTTGGAAAGATCAGCGTGCTTTATTGCTACAGTGTTTTGGTGCAGGAATACAGTACGTGTAACCAAATAGGTTGGAAATGTTTTACTGCTCCAGGGGTCAAATGTATTTAATTTTTTTATTTCATTGTATATATTGCATTCAATTATTTAATTTAAATTAGAATTAATTGCTCAAATCTACAGGTATTACTTTAATTACCATATTTGTTGAGACACTGTATTTCAGTATCTTATTTAATAATTCCATAAAGCTAAACGATAAAAAATAAACATGCAAACAAAAAATCGGTTAGCTGAAATAGCAATTTCATTATAGGGGCTTTATGAACAATAACAAGTTGCCAGGCAGTTTATTCCATAGGCCAAAAATGATCACATTGACACTGCACCGGACACTGGTAGTTTTGACTCATCTGGATTTCCCCGACATTAGTCACCAACTGGAATACACACAAGTATGCCGACACAACGTTGAGGGCCTGAAACTGATTGGCCAGAGCATTGGCTATGCGACTGACACGGCTAATGCATCGCTGTGTAGCATGGCCAACGTAAGGCCAACTTCTTCAGCTGCCCCAACAACTGCTCCATGGCATCTCATAAGTAAACTTATGACATTAATAGGCTGTGTGAGTGGGTCCACCATAATGCACGGAAATTACTATAAAAAAAAAGAAAGAAAATGAAGGGGATGTGGAGGTTTGAGGTTACAGCGGGCTGTGTCCCTGTGTACCACGGATGGCTCTACTGCTGATACAATTACAGTTTACAGTGAGCTTAACACCACGGCTGCTTCACTGTCGCTGTGTTATTTTCTTCTAATCGGAGCCTTGTGAGAATAATAAGCGCATTAGAGATATGCGCTCTCCTACCGATGACAGTAACAGAGATGTCACTGACGTAACCGCCAACCCATAAACACACACACATGCATCTCAAATGAAGTAATGTTGGGGTTTGGTGCCTGGTTCCTAGGGCTTCAGCATTAGAGTAATTAATGACGTACAGGTCTCATATGTCAGTGTAAATAACAGATACAATCTCACCCAGAGGTCACTGTGTCCTTGCAGTACATGTTTGAAGGTTATACGGAGTTATACGGCTGTGTTTATTAGAATAATGTATCATTAAACTTGATAATAAACTATATTGGAGAGTGGTGACAGATATAATGGTTACATGCCACGTTCAATGAAATATCAGTTAAATATCAGAACCATTTGACCATAAGTGGCCTTACCTCATTTAGGACGCATGTGCTTGCTCAGCTTTTGTATTGTTTGCCCTCAACTAGAACATTTTGGTTGCTCGTGCCTTGCCCTAAGGCACCTGACAAATTTCACTCTCTGCTCTCACTAGATGGGGACTGGAGACTTTTGTACGTTGAGTTCCCTCACTTGGATATCATAGCCACCCCTGACATCATCACTGTGGTGGATTGTGGGAAAAGGAAGCAAGAGTGAATGTCTTTATTAAAAGTACAACAGTCCAGCTTAGAGGCTTCTGTTCCCTGGATACACCACGTCTATTTATTATCCCTCCCCCCGCTGTGACCCTGCTTTTTATTTTAGCCCGCTGATGCACCCGCTACTTATTTCTAAAAGCCACCAGACACCTCTAAGATTACACGGCCCTACTATTTGCTTGAGCGGGGAGAGTCTGATGTTTAATGGAGGCATGTGTTGGGTTGTGTCTTAACAGCAGCTCGTGTATAGATCGCACAGTGGATGCCTCGTAGGCCTGCATCTGCGTTGTCTGGTCGTAGGTGTGCGGTTAAGCGGGGCAGGAGAAGGGGGGGTTAGCTGCTCCACACCAGCTAACTTCAAGACACATTGCAAGTGAAAGTGCACATTGCTGCCTACCTGTTGACAATGGTTTTCCCCTCAGACTCCACCGCCTTGCCATATAGCATCTTTCTGAACTTCCTCTTGGTTGAATACGGCTTGACTTTGTTAGTCAATGAGCTGAGGGGATTCTCCTGCTGGTTGGCTGAGTGTTTGGGCTTGTGCTGAATGGGCAGGGGAGGACCAACAACTAAACTGCCTTTGTATTCTACTAGACTGATGCCTCTGGGGTGGCAGAGGGCATCGTGATGCAACCGACATGCCCGCGAAACCATTAGGGGGTCTGGTTGGAAAACTCAGGATGGGGCAGAGGAACAAATTCAGTACTGTATAATTGAACTCTTCAGGACAGCAGCTAACAGTATTTGTGGGGAGGGGGGGAGGGGGTCAAATGGGTGACGGGTGTTGCTTGATATCTATATCCTAGCAACTAGGGTGAGTGATATCTTGCAAATCCGTAGCTGGTGATTGGTCAGAGAGCTGGCATTAGCCCCTCCTATGTGCAGGGTCGTCTAAGAAAAAATACCTAAATTCAAAACATCGCTCAAACTTTCTTCACTCTCTGCACTTCACTCTCCAGCACTTTAATATAACCTATTTGTTTATTTATTATATAAATATATATATATTTTTTTTTATTAATTATTCTTTTTTTTATATATATAATTTGCATGCAGGGTTACTGATCTATGTGCTTATGTGACCCGTTGACAGTTTTGAAAGAGTTCCTTAAAGTGAAGCTTGGCCTACCAACATGAATTCACCTTACACAGCTGTGCAGTATTGCCCTGAGTTTCCCTTTCACCGGTAAGTACATACTGCACCTGACTGTCTGTGTGTTCAATATGTTTTGTTATATTACATACATGACCTAATCACATTTTAACAGTACAGTATAGGTCTTACAGCTCCAAACATAATAATGACTATACCCTGTAACCACATAGATCATAGATAATGGTAAATCAACCAAGGATGGTGCTTTGCATTTACGGTTTACAATACGACCCCAATTAACCTATAACACAATTATGTGCATTGTATATCTAGCGTTTAATATGGGTATGTTTGGAGGTGCCGTACAGTATACTTCCAAACACTTGTGCCTGCCTTGAGTTTCAGCTGCCGCCCAGCGCTGATATTTATAAGTGTGGCATACTCACAGTATTGCAACAATGCATGCATACAGAGTATAGCAAACTAATATGTGACAGTTCTCCTCACCACCCGCCTACACTGACCGGCAGTAGTCAAGCCGGTGTGCGCTTAAGCCTGTCCCAGTAGATCAGAGGTTCTCAACCTTTCATACTTCTTACCCCCGCACATAAGTTGTTAAATGGTTGTCAACACGTGTCTTCATGAAAAGTTTAGCAAACAATGACTAATGTATTTATTTTAAAAGGTATAATAATAATGTCATAGCCTTTGTAAAAGCATTGTGCTACCAACAGATTGTAAACTTCTGCAGTAGATTACTGGTCTTAATGTTCATTCCTTCCATATCTGTTGAAGTTGTAGAGCAGTGTAATGTAAAGCTGCATTTGGTCATTAACACTCAAATGAGAACAATTATATCATACTGAATATGTTTGTTATGCCTGCTTAGAGGACAATGTACACATGACCAAATAAAATAATGTTTCAATGCTAAACATTATTTATTTATGTAGAAAAAACACTCCTATTGCAATTCTTTTTCCATGGTATATTTATTTAGTAATAATACCTATGTCATGCGCTACAATGAATGTAAATTAGTAAGGAAAAACGCAAGTTTCTTGGAACCAATTTTTCAGCAGGAAAGGCTTTGAAATAATGAAAATGAGACAGCCTAATCCACCTGTCACATCTTAAACCACCCTATAAGAAATTTAATTCCCTTGATAATACACAGCCTTTTCGCATTGGACATACCGTAGTGATACAGGTTATGCTAACTTTGATGAGATGTAATAAAAAACAATATACGATAGTCGTACCTAGATATTGTGAACATGATTTACTGTTTCAGTAGGAGCTTGAACTAGTGCTGATAGCATAATATTTCAAAGTGCCGTGTAAGATGGTGATATCTTTTTATCAGCTCATTATCAAAATGCCCCAGCCGTGTCTATCCACATGCCTTTTGATACATGTAGCTTGTTTTGGCAGTGTCACGTTATATGACGATGTGAGCTTTATCGAACACGTCTCCTATAGGTAAATTTGATTATTTTATCCAGTTAAGAATTTCAGTGTTGAGGTGAGTTTTTCTGACTTCCTACAAATGTAACAGTGCACACCAATTACAACATCTTAGTCTCATTTGTTTGCCTTCTTCTATTTATATTTTTTAAATATTTTCTTTAGCCTCTGTGCCCCAGAGGAATTGACTTCTGACCGTTTCACTTCCATATGACTAAGGGGTTGAGCGGAGAAATTTAGATTCTTTCTATTGTTCAGCAGTCATGTCCCTCTTCCAAGCAGCTCTGACAGATGAGCAGGAGACGTGGCTAGCTCTTTGAACAGGTGATTAATAAGACACTGGAGAAGGCCCCCGATCGGCTGGGCTGTTTGTTTTGATTGCGTTTTCATCGGTCGCTGTGCCCAACCTGCTAACAGACAATGGCCACCGCTGTTTAGTGTTGACCTCTGCCCCAGTCTCGTCTGGAGGGGCCTGTGCTGTCTTTAAGTGGATGCTGAACCGCCTTCGCCTCAGGCTAACTGGATAGCTCTGAGTAACCAGACACCCAAAAGAAGATGAACCAGCAGTCAGAACTGGGATCAACTCATTTGGCTGAGGGTGACGAATCCTTTACGTTAACATTTTCAACTTCATAAGCTTTCTGGACGCCTATGATTTAATTGACTTTGTGGCCGACACTGAATATGTGCTGCATTTGTGTAATCTCTCCTTCTGTCTACAAACCAGTTTTGATAATCACGTCTGATTGAATAATTTCAATAAAGGGATCTTTTAGAATTGATAGTTTTGTTAAAATGTTAAATCTATGACAAGGGAGAGAAGAGTCATTTTTATCCTTTATGAATGAAAACTGTACTTTTTCTAAACGGACTCAAAATCAGAAAGTGCTGATGACATAAACAAAACCCTACCTAGAGTAAAACAATATGCACGATAATTCGTGAAAATAGACTGTGTGTGCGTGCGGCAGACCACACCTTGCACCTCCCTTACCTCACCTTAAAGACAGGCCCCTCCTGAACAGCAACACGACCACACCTACTCCTCAACCTGCCACTTTGTTTTCAACATTCACCTCCTCTCACCTCCTCTCACCCTCCCTCTCCTCTGCTCATTGGAATGTGTGGCAGGTCCTGCATCTGCAGTTTTGCAAGCCCCAGATACTCTGTAGATATACAGTATTCATGAGTTGCTTCTCCACAGCATAATGCTGCTTCTTTTCAATTCATCTTTGCTGCATTGTCATTACTGTTGGTGGTCCAGATTTGCAAAACTGAGTGCAAGGTAAATGCGGTTAGCATTGCACATCTGAATGCGTAAAGGAGGACCTCAATTGCATTACGTTTGCCGTTGTTGTTGTTTAAAACAAAGAAAGTGGCATGGAGTTGATATGGAGAGGTTTTTTCTTTTTCAGCATTAGATGTTTTACCATCATTTAAAAAGCATTGTCTCCATAGTATGAGGAAAATGTTCTCATCTTTTATTTTTAACAGTACAGCCTTTTATTCATAGCTTAATTAATTAGCTAATTTAAGAAATTATGGGTCTATTTGTGTTTTGATTAGAAGACATTGACATTGATTTATTGTCAATGCATTGATTCATTATCTCATTATCTCTTGTGACAGAAACACTGTTCTCCCACTGAATCCAACGCTTGGCATGCAGCGGAGCTTAGTGTCATCTTTTGAAACTCTTGCTTCAATTATATGCTTCATTAAAAATGGCAGTGTTTGTAAGTCAGGTATTAATATCATTCACCACACAGTGGGAAATTCCAAACCCTTAAATAGTGCCAGCCTCAGATTGTGCCTGCCCCCCTTCCCTACCCGTCCACCCAACCCCCCAAGCCCCTGTCCAGCTGTACACATACCAGAAGTCGCTGCAGTGCTATCATATAGACCATGGGGGGAATTCCGCCTGTCTCAGACTGCAGCGTGCGCCACTTCACCGCGAACAATGGCAGGCTCAGCTTTAAGCAGGTGTAATGTTTCAAGGGAGCAGGTCAAAGTGCCTCTGTCTGAATGGTGCATAATCACCATTATGTGTAGTACAAATATTCCGTATTATGCAGGTTGACTTCTTCACAATGGGACTGTTCTTTCGTGAATGGCTGCAGCAAGACCCTCACTCCACACACAAACACACACACCTACACATGCACGTTGGGCCAAAATGGCCTTTTCAGCCCGACACGTCAGTGTGTATTAAAAGTGGTTGCTGGTGTATCCATCTTATTTTTTTAAGAAAACAACGGCCGTTCTGAGTGGGGATGGGGAGGTGGGGGTTTCTTGGAGGGGAAAGATTTGTATTGATATTTCCTCCTCCCACACGTTGATTATTCATGCCTGAAAACACTTGCTGTTGGCATTCATTATACAGTATATATGGCATGGCTCCTCGTATTGAAATAAGATAGCTAGCTAACAACAACTTTAAAAATAAATTAAAGCAAACATCACATTTTAACATACTGTATTAGTTAATCTGATTGATCTTTTAAATCCCTGATCTGCATATTACCTCAGTAATAGCCAGATGTGGTGTTACGCTATTGCGATGTTTAGCTAACCTATCTAACACAGTGTGTTGAGGTTTTCGGAAGAAAAGATAAACACCTATAGGCGCGTGCTTGTGTCCCGCTACAGACTCAGGGACCCGACATCGTGTTTGTCGTGGACAGAGGGCTCATTCCTCGCTTCCATGTCTCAGAATCAGCCATCTCAGACAACAGATACCCTCAGTCAAGATGTGTTCAACCAGCTGCTAGATATGTTGGACCAGTACG
>JAODTR010000019.1:3354614-3381295 GCA_025399935.1 Amblyopsis rosae
TCGATTGTATATTGATTATTTATCTACAACCAGGAGCTAATACTTGTGCTGAGATTGCATGCCCATATAGCTAAAAATAAACCTGTGGTAACTCTGTAGCCTTGCCGTAACAGTCAATGACCGAAGTCTTCATCCTAAAACGCCAAAGGCTTTCTAACGCATCGAAAATCGACGAGAAAGGCCATTGACCAAGCTGCAATATTTGAGGAGTTGGGAATGAGAACATGTTTTCTACACAGCCCTGGCTCTGTAAATAGGGAGGACACACACAAAGTGGTGAACACCGCTCATAACAACAAATCCAAAGTATTACCAGTGTACTACACTTTGCTTCACAATGCATTTCGATGTGTGAGGCGGCGCTGTGGAGGGATATTTTATTTATTTCAGCTCGAAGTTAGCAAGCGTTCTTGAGAATGACTGACCCTGCCTGCTGGTGACTGCTAGGGTTTGTCTGTCAGTGTGAATGGGAGGCTGCAGTGTGACAGAAGGTGTCTTCTCCTTCCCAGTCCTAGCACCCTGACACTCGATACTGAACTAATCTAGCTGACTTAAAGGACTGACCCGTACAAAGAGAAAATGGAGCAAAGCCTCTTTTGTCTGAGCCCCTAGCTTGCCAGTGTTTTGGCTAGTGCCTGGCTGTATAGCATGCCACACTGTCTCCTTATGGGTCCCTTAAAGTGTTTGCAAACTTGTTAATAGTGCAGTTAACACTATGATACATGGCATGTGCATATGGTATCAGAGCATGTAGCTTATTATCATTATTAGGTAGTATCTTTGGTGGACCTCAGTCTGGATAAAATAAGCGTCAGGTTAGCCAGCTTTGGTGTTGTTTTACAAGCTCATTAGAAGGCCACCAGAGCTTTGTTTATTCTGGTGCTTTTCATTCTTATTCGGCGTCCCAACAAAAGCTTATAATGCTCACTCTCTATGTGCCTTTCTGCTCAAAACAGTGATTCAGAAAGCAACTGAAGCTAATCTGGACAACAGACTACACAGTAAATGTAGGCTCCTTAGAATGGGCTTTGTTTTTTTATATCTTTGTATATTCTACATGAATACCAGCAGGTATTTATTCTTATGCCAATATACAGCACAAAAGAGATATGTGGCTGAATTCAAAGTTGTTGTGTTTCTTGTTGACACCCCCACACACCAATGATACTGCAAGGCTCCTCCATAACAATAAGCGCCCTAACTTCTTTTCAGCGTGGCTGTTAATGTTGTCTTAGCATAATTAGAATGTTTGTTTAGGTTAGCTAATTATCACCTTCCAAAGGTTAGGCTACGTCCTCAGTGAGGCACAGCTTCCCTGGGAGGCCTCAAAATGCACTTCTTTAAAGTGTTGCTTTTGTGAGCAGGCTGACCTGCGGGTCCACTATTGCCCCCCCCCCCCCCCCAGGCCCTTCACAGGGTGTGACCACTGATTGGAGACATTGACTTGAGGTCATGTGTTCAGTTTGGAAACAGCTTTCATGTCACCCTGACCAGAAGGCACAAGTTTAGCCTTTTGCTCCCAGATAATAGAATTTACTTCTGCTGCGTTGACCAATGTATCCCCATTGTCATCTATCATGTTAGCCCATACATTAACATGAATCACCCAACTCACTGAATTATCTATATAATCGCTATATAATCGATAATTTGCTAAAGGTTTAGCCATGTCTACCATAAGTATATTATACGATTATACGAGTTAAGGGCGTATGTTTAGGTTGAAGTATATACTTTCATTATAGCAGTTGTGGGCTGTAAAGAGCTAGTAATGGAATGGGTCACTGTATTTGTTCGATTAGCAAGACAAGATCCACATTGTTCATTATTATTATTACGGTATTATCGTCATTCTTCATGCTATTTTAAAGTTGATTTGCTTAAACTAACATGACATTGGTAGTCCCCCAATAACAACCGAGAAACATGAGATGTTCAAAGTGACAATAATATAGTTTTTATTTATTTATAAGGGAATGGCAATATATTTTACTGTAAGTAATGGGTCTAATACATATGATAACCCGTTCAACAATTTTGTATGTAATAACTTAAACAATGTATTTAAAATAAATCAAATATATTTTGAGCAACATGCCATAAGCAATCATAAGCAATTAATGTAGGAAACAGCAGACAATTGTACATTCCATTTGCACGAATGTGCAAAGCATTTGCAATTTGTTCAAAAACAATGAGAAATTGCCTTTCTGATGTGGAGGTTGAACAAGTAGTATTGATCATTTCAATTCTGATTTGAAAGTGACTGAGAAATACTGTAAGAAATAATAATAATAATAATAATAATTATTATTATTAATATTATTATTATTATTATTATTAGTAGTAGTAGTAGTAGTAGTAGTAGTAGAATTATTAGTAGTATTTTGATAGCAAAACCATTCCAATTGGTACAGTTGCAAAACCTAATATTAACATTTACTGGACTGTATTGTGTGTGTGTGTTGTGAGAGCCCTGGCCACCCCTGTTAAACGTAAGACAGAATGCATGTTTCCAAAACAGAGCTACACTAGTCCTCTCTGATAGATACAAGTGATCTTCAGGAGACACATTGTGTATCTGGGGGCATCTGCATTAGTATTGCTTAGGGGCTGCAAGATAGCCTCGCAATTCTTATGCAAACAAGCTTCAGTCCATTTTACCCCAGTGAAGACACCAGACTTTCATTTTGAGGCGTGTTGTGTCATTGGGTGTTTCTGTAGATTTTTCTTCAATTATTCTCCATTAGTTAATTAAGCAGATTCATTTTTTTAAAGTTTGTAAAATGTTTTTTCTCTTTTTAAATAGTTTTTATTTTGAATAACTTACATTTCATTTTTACACCAATGCTCTCATGAATGATCATATTAGGTAAGAATGCTGTCACGTTAAATGCAAACGTCAAATTCAAGCGGTAAATGCATGTCATTTTAAAGTCTATATTAAGCACAGCCTGCTTGGTGGAAAACATAATATATTAGTTTGCTACTTAACTTGCACCCAGCTGTTACACCTTTGAGAATCCCTGCAGAGCTTCAAAGGATAGGCCCGAGAAGACGTCTCTCCCTAAGAGATGGGTGTGGTATTGGACAGGTAGCTTCTCAGTCCCCTCCCCTCTCTGCCAGGTATATAGGACTTTCACATTGAATTCTATAGAGGCTTCTGCTCGTCCACTTTGCATCTGTAGCCCACATCAGTCTTTAAGGGTGAGCGAAAAAGAGTTGTGGAATCCTGGAGCCAGTGGAGCAAACAGCAGCAGCTCTGCTCAACCTCAGCGCCAACATGTTGTACCTAGAGACTGGATCTACAGCATCCTACAGTGAGGTAAGGCCCATTTCTTCAGCTGGGCTCCCAAGTGTCCTGCGGTGGGGCGAACCAAGTCATTACAGTAACGTACCGTAGCGAGTTCGTCAGCACCAAACTGGCCTATAAGACAAGAAAGGACAAATTATCGTTGCTTAAGATTTTCACTTTCATGTCTCTGATTAATTGATTCGGAGTGTTTGAGTTCATTTGTATGCTGGGTTAAAAATGCATTAGGTGTTGTACATTAAACTAAATCAGCATTAATTCATTAATTCACTTGAAGAAATCAATTATATCCAGGAAAAACCATAGATGCTATATATAAATTATTTGTTATGATAGAAAACAAATTTGCTTGGGATGTTTTGCTTTCTTGTTTGTGCTTGCATTTAGTGTGTGTGTGCACGCGCATGCATGTTAGTGAGTGTCAATGTGTGTATGCGTGCATGTATGTGTGCACAAGTGTATCTGGGAGGAATGTAAACACCTGGAGTGTCTCCTGAGCATTTCCATTTTATGAAATGGCCGCTGTGTCTTGATATAGATGTTTGTGCCTGCTGTGATTTTTGTTTGAGTTTGTGGTTGTTGTCTTGGTTCAACACAATAGAACCATTTAAATGTCCTCTTCAGTATAATATTTAGATTTGGTGGGCATTTTTACTTTGAAATCTTTAGTTTGCAAGTTGGCAATCTAGTGCTAGTGTTGTTTGATACTGTAATCTAAAGATTCTCACTATGACACAACACATTTTTACTTCGACATGTTCAACATATGTTTTACTGAAACAAAATTATAAAACATACATAATAGATTGCTTCACTAAAATGGTTTCCTCAAAGAATATTTAACAAAACTGACTTTTCTGACTATATACAACGTTTGTAGGTATAAGGTACTCCAATTAAATTAATAAATAAATGTTAAATAGAAGAGAAAAAAAAATAAAGACGAATTATATCACTTGCCATTCTGAGATCAAGGGTCAATAAAGATTTGCTCAGCTTTGGTCAGAACTATTTGGATAAAAGGCCAAGCCTTTCTTGGTTGTGTTGGCACTGAGCTGAAAGCTTCTGTGCATTCTACATTCTGTTCTAAACTCTATCATTCTCAGACAGGCCTAGCATTTGTGGTGTTGGTGGCTGTGATTTATTTCTGCAGTTGTATGGACCAGTTACAGGCATAATGTGATGTGTGAGCTGTTGGTGTTAAAACATAGAATGTCCTGCATCCAAACGCCATGCCAATCTGACCGTGATAGATTCTCAGGTTACGAGATGCAGCTAGGTGTATCAGGTCACTGTCTTCTTAGTTGTTGAGTTCGGGGTGGTGATTGGGGAGGGCGGGTGCTGGGGGGTGTGGGGGTGTTTAAGTGGTGTCCACCTCGGCCCCTCCAGCTCTCAAGTGTCAGGTTCTCTGACCCCAGTCTCCCAGGAGCCGCCGCAGCCATTAGAATGCGGCTGGCTAGGCGCAGCGCCTGTTCCATCGTTGTAATTGCTTTAATGGTGTTGTTGATGCAGATACAATCACCTCCTCTGCCCACCCTAGCAGGTATGAGGTGCTGATATCACCTCACCACCCCACCCCAGGAGAGCTTTTAATGCCTCCCAAACCCTTGTGGTCACTCACCATGTCCCCCAGACTCTGTGATGGCCCATGGGTGAAAGAGAGCAGGTCAATAGACAACTGGGAAGGGGAGATATGTCTGCCTCCACCCCCAGGCCAAGCCAGGCCAGGCCAGGTCTGCTTCCTGTCATATATTTGCAGTTCCAAGTTCTGCATTAGTAGGCTACCACCATGCTATCAATGGATAAAATGGACAGAATTGTATATTTGATCTAGTTTTGATCATTTTGTAAGGGCAGGAGGGTTTCTTTGCCACAATAATCTAAACAAACATGTCGCTAACATATCATTTCAGTTAGAATTAGTTTAGTATTATAATTGTATTCCACATTCAGTGAAAATGTATTTATGTGGTCAGCATTATTTTAATAAAACAATAAACAAAATGTCGCCCTAAAATAGCCATTGAATTAGGGCTGTTGTTTATATGTCAAACATTGTTGATATGTGTGCTGCATATGTGAGATTCCTCCTTTGGAATCAACAGGCTATCACTGTGAAGGTCAACAGTGTACTTTTTCTACTCCAATGCGATGCTATAGCTCAAGCTTTGGGCGGACAAAGAAATACTTCGTCTCAAACAGCCTGCGCAACCTTTCACCAACTTTATTAAAGGCTGTCAAAGCGTGTCAAGGCTGTTGATTTACTGTGGTCCTGATTAGCAGCCTGATGTCCCAGGGGCCTAAGCACAGAGTTGGCTATAAACAGAAGGAATTTTTAAGACCAACTAAAGTGGTTATTAAATGGCTGCTATATTACAGTGGAATAAGATCTGATTAAAGGAAGCTAAGAAGGGCCAGATTCTCCCCTGTACAAACCTTTGTAAAAGTTGATAGCCTACTTCCAGTCAATTAAACATTCAAACACCATAAGTATTAGGTGAGATTTGGCATTTTTGACCGAGGCAACTGGTTATTATGCCTGTGCTTCCCCCATTTGTCATCTTTGATCTCGAAACTCTTTTCAAACGCAAGTGGAATGCTGCTACAGGACCTGCATTAACATTCTGTGCTTTACGTCAAGCGTTTTGGCTTGGAGCTTTTATCTATGCGGTTTATGGGACGTGTGTGTCCCAGCCAGTGTCAGCCTTTTCATTAGAATAATAATTTGACATTGATAATTAGTGCCTGTCACGTCCACCGTCACAGCTGCCAACATCAGACAAGGGGCGGGATGTCTTCTGTGATTGGTTGAGATAGACGAGACGCATCACTGCCACAGCATAAAGGGTAAAGACAGTTTTACATCACAGCGTAGTGAATTGGTGAGATCACTTTTGACTCACCACTCTGAACGGGAAATTGTTCCATACTGTCTCTTTCCTGGTGGAATAGTCTCCGCTTTCCCACATTGTTCACGGAATAATCACCGGTAAATGAGACACGGGTCATAAAATTGTTTGGTTGGTCTTGCTGAACTGGCAGAATTCTCCAAATTCTTAGGGTAAACGTACACTTCCACCTATAAGATCAGAAACAGTGTGCAACCCTATGGTCTATTCAGTTTGAACCTCTATTTTACTTGTATGTAATTAGTCCATTGTGTGGCAGTGTGTGTATGGGAAAACCTCTTCCTACTGGAGCGCTAGAGGGTCTAGTTACCTTTCTGTGTGTGTGTGTGTGCGTGTGTGTTCATTCACAAAACACTTGTCTCCTAACACCTGCATGCCCAGCATATTGTTCTGCAGGCAAGCTCTTCTAAGCCCCGGTGTCATTGTTTCCGGGGACAAGAGGGGGGGTGGGGGGAGGGGGTTAAGCAGACTTGTGCTGCACACACACACACACACAGTGACCCTTATCTAGGTTACACAGAGTAGCTGGGCGCCCTTGTAGCGCTACTGCCAGAGTAATACGAGGTCGACTTCACTTGAATGACCTCTGTCCCTTTCCACCCCCCCCCTCTCTATTTCTTTCCCCCCTCTCTCTCTCTCTGTCCCTCTCTATATCTCCCTCCCTCTCTCCCTATCTCTCTTTCTCTCTATTCCTTCCACCCCCCGTCTCCCTCTCTCTCTCCCCCTCCCTCTCTCACTCTCTCTCTCTCTCTCCTATTCGTTCTATGCGTATCCATGTGTGCCTTTGTGTATTAGTGTGGGTGTCTGTTTGCACGTGGTGAGGTAATATAAGTGCTTAAGATTCAGCCAGCTTGAGTAATAGGCGTCCTCTAGAGATGTTTGTACCATTCTGCTCGTCACCTGCTGTAGGTGCACAGCTCACAGCTGGCAATGGGCTGGGTGTGTGAGCTGGACAGCTGTGGTCACCCATGCCTGAAATAAACACAAGGCTCTCCAGAGATTAATGGCCATTTAAAGAGCCGGGGCCGTGGCACCTAGTCCAGGAATGTGCCATTTATAAATGCACTGGAACACAGCGAGCCTCTAGCAGAGCATGCAGGACGAGCTTGGCCATGGCCCAGGCGTACGCTCCATCCTGCTCGAAGGCAGACATTTAATTCCATTCCTATCGTCGGAATAGTTCTGGTCGTGGGGAGAAAACCGACAGAGCTATGCTGATGATGGGCATGGTTGTTAAATAAAATATATTCTTATTGACATTCAACAACGGATATCAGTTGGTGTTTTAGGAGAGTTGAAATGTAAATGGAATGGAGTGTTCAGGAAACTAGACCTAAACTGTGTCTGCAAACTGTGTAAACATGTTTTATATTATTATTAAAATGTTCAGTAAATCATCCTTTTTGGGGCTTATTGAAAATGAGATATAATTTACTGTAATAGAACAAGATCATTTCCAATAATTTTTCTCTACATCGTAACAGGCAATACGGCACACATTATCTTTTGTGACAGTTAAAACAATTAAATAAAAATTTATTAACATCAATCCAACTCTGTAAGCTACATGTTGGTGACAGCAGTCCTCTGTTGTGTCTCCAGTCGCAGTACACAAACCTGGGGCTCCTGAACAGCATGGACCAGGGCATCCAGAATGGAGGCTCGACCTCCACCAGCCCTTACAACAATGACCATGCACAGAACAACGTGACCGCCCCGTCACCTTACGCCCAGCCGAGCTCCACGTTCGATGCCCTCTCTCCGTCCCCCGCCATCCCCTCCAACACAGACTACGCTGGGCCGCACACCTTCGACGTGTCCTTCCAGCAGTCAAGCACAGCCAAGTCGGCCACCTGGACGGTAAGATGCCATCTTTACCTGTGTGTCGAGAGACTGCTGCAGAGCACCGCAGTCTCAACTGTGATATGGGTGTAATATGTGGGAGGGGGAGATAGGCGTGAGCCTACGATATAGTGGAGTGCTGAGGCGTGGGAGGTGTATGTTCTCTAGATGTTTCCAACCACAATGTTTTTAAAACCCTGGTTTCATCCACAATGGTAATTCCGCATTCAAGTCGAGGAGCATTAACATGAAACTACAAGTACGCTGTTTGTATTTATGCCAATTTTGGTTATCAAACAGACCCTTTGCAAAACCGTGATAAAGTTTATATACAGTATAATGTTTGTAGAAAACTACCAAATTGATTACATTGATTCGTTTTATAATATTGGCTTCAACCACAAATCCAAGCACAAATCACAGACTTTTAAAGGTTGATATCTGCTCATACAATAATCTTAAATCCGTTTTCTGAGTGCCTTAGTCCCTCTGGATGCATTTGTAATTAATAATACAGATCATTTTGGGGTTACAAACCCATTTGTGAGTCTACTGTCACTAGAAGAGGGCACCATATGATGAAATAATTTGCAAAGATGAGGTTAAGGAGATGAACTGATAAAGATTGCATATCTTTATCTTTACAATCTGTGCCCCAGGCAGATTTGGGTGAATGCTGTGTAAAAGCCTTCAATTGCACAACCACATCTGGAAATGGAAAATGTCACTTGAGATGGGAAGCTTCAGCAAAAGCAAAATGACTAATCCCCAGGCATTTCTCATGAAGGCCAAGGCATTCAATCACAACACAACACATTGCATCGCTTGCAGCTGGAAGATAACCTTAAAACTATCACAAAGGGCCTTATTCTTCTTGAGAGTTGTCTTCTGTGGATATCATCAATGCTGCTCTGGCAGAAAATGTCAAAATAATAAATAATTGTCAATCACTAGCAGTGATATTACTGTATAAAATGTGGGCTGGTCGCAAGATTGGTGTTCATGGTTGTTAAATACACATTCCTCAATTTGTTTCATTTAATTATCCATATTTTTGTTCTGGTTATGTTTTGTTTTGGTTTTTGATCTACAGAATATGTGACGATACAAATAGCGTGCTTATAGAGAACTCCTCCCATCTCCTAATGACCATGTGCTAATTTAACGCCACAGTATATTGAAATCTGTGCTGGCTTCCTACCTGGACACAGTTCAAGGGCGCTTGCTTTGTTGATCACAAAGGTAAACAAGCTTAACAGTTAGCCCAGGTGTGGTGATGGCCCTTGCAGCTAGATGTCACCTTGGTAAACCTACACAACCAGCTCTGCCTGCTCTGTCATTATGGGTGACAGGGCTAAGGGACAGCTGTTGCATCATCAGAGCTACACTTGCTTGTTTTGTTTACATGTTTAGGCTAAGAGGACACCATGCTGCAGACCCACGCACAGTGGCACGTTGTTTTCTCTACTAGTGGCAAAACAAAGCGAGCGCGCCCTAGCGGCTACGCGACGAGCCGCGTTAGCGTTCTCGCCTCCAGATGGAGGTGTTGTCCATGTACGGATTATGCGTTGGGAAAGCGCAATGTTACGTCATGTCCAAAAGCCAGTAGGCCTAATGGGCAAGAAATTAAAACAAAAATAATGATCAACTGTAATTTGTCTGAAGCCGTCTTACAGTTGCTAGGCGTGTGTTTAGAAATGAATTATGCTAACGTATCACAGTCCATATAAAGCATTTAATTTAACTCAGATTTTGACACAATGGTATTGTAAAACCTGTGGGGGTTATTGCACAAATTTCAACGATAATACTCATTCTTCTGCGTAAACGGGCAGAACATTGGGAGTATTTAAGCAATCACAAGAGTGTGGGATTGTGACATTTACCTAATTCCCACACTGACTTGCTCATCCCTCTCATTTTCAAAGTGTAAAAACAAAAGTGTCTGATGTGCAATTGTATGGCACAGTAAGTGTATGAGGCACGCCCCAGTTTGGACTATCCTCTGGTTTAGGGCACATCCCATTAGACACTTATGCACATCTAGGGAAACAGCCCAGTGCACGGCGACAGTCATAACACATGATGCAAGACTGGTTTGATGGGTCTGCCACACAGCTAAATGAATGGATGTCTGCTCTTGTTGATGCTGATTTGCTGAATAAAATAGAAACCGAAAACCTAAAATTACAATTAAAAGAAAACGCTGACATTTTGATTGTTTTTGCTTTTTGTGAAATACTGTCATTACACACAATTCAGATGTATTTTACCAATTTCTTGGACAACAACCTCATGTGAAGGTTAATACAAAACACTGACATTTTGTCATTCTGAAGCGACTCTTTGGCAATTGCTGTATTCAGGACAATTTTTTCTTAAAAAATGTAACATAATGTACTGTTATAATTAGTAAAAATCATCAATGAATTATAAGTAAATGATTAAATGTTATTCTTAGAGTTTTTATTTTATATAAGATTTTTTTATATTTACTTGCATAATCATGATTTCACAACACTTCCGCCAGAGATGATTTTAGAGCCTTGGTAAAATAGTTAGCATAAAATGTAGTAATAGCTCAACAAGAGCACCATAAAAAGTGTTTGTCTACTTTATAAAACGAGGTGTAGCATCATTTTTAATTGAGGTCCCCTTCCCCCATATCCCCCACCTCAACCTCCAGCTATTCCTTTTCTAAGTGGCCCCACCCATAGTCTCATATCCCATAAGAGAGCATTGTGACATTAGCGTAGACTTCCATGTCAAAGTGGAACATTTGATGTCAGCAGGTCTTCTGCAAAGCTCCCGTAATCTCAACAGAATAGCTGCTGAACCGCTGGACTGATGGACTGATGGCATGAAGCCACGGAAGACGTCACCACCACAGCTTTACTCTCCCCATAGATCTCCTAATGCCCCATTTTTTTGAAGGCCTGTGGGATCTTCCATGGGACTTAGAGAGCTGTGTATCGTGCTGCTGTTTGATGATTATGGAGACACACCTAATCCCCAACCCACCCCACACCTTAACCTCTTCCTGTCTGCTATGCCCATGACACACACACACACACGCAGTCACACAGACGGGCACAACACGTCAACATTTCCCAGAACTGCTCCCACCCTTCCTTCATTCAATGCTTCTGCAAGGGACCATAACACTCTTTTCATTATCATTAGGTTAAGGCAGGTGAATAGTGTCAGCACTCGCAAGAGTGTTGTTTTTTTTTTTCTGTGCTTTAACTAAATTGATGGGGTGTTGCAAATAATGCTGCCATTGTTGGAGGCCAATGTTACTATTGTGTGGTTAAAGGGAACTGGTGTTTGCCCTGTGTATTACCTGCCATGGCGCACTGCTTGAAGGAGAGGAATGCCATGGTTTGGACTATCACAGGGACCCTTTAGAGCTGTGGGGATTACAGTAATGGATTGAGAGCCCGTAGGTAATACTTGTGTAAATACGATGTGCCTCTTTCCTGAACCCTGTGCTCTTGGGGCCAGCTCTGTCTTTTTGAGAGAGTTAAGCTTGATGGCTGCGTCTCACATTGCGCCGGAGGAGGTGGTGGTGGTGGAGAAGGAGGAGGAGGAGGAGGAGGAGGAGGAGGAGGAGGAGGAGGGTCACAGAACACTCAAACAGAAGAAGCGTTCCAGGGAAAGGGAGCAAGACGAGGCTTGACTCTGGAACATCTGCGGGCCTGTCCCACGCCTCCCTAGATGGGGCCGAGACTTGTTTATGTCAAGAAGCATGTCAGGACTCGCCCGTCATAGACACAAGCCCTAAAACCTACAGCTGAGACTAAACCTTTTTTTGCGTCAGAGATAGTTGTAATGGGACTGGAAATGGCCTTTCTCGGACACTGCTAAGCGTATTGCCTGTTACATTTACATCCCTACTGAAATAATGGAAGGGAGAAATAAATAACAACACGGTATACAAAAAAAGAAAATGAATCTGTCACCACTGAGAGATTTGCAATGTTTTGATCCTCTCTGGTGAAATGCCAGTAGGTTTTGGAAGCTCTCAACACAAAAAAGAAATAATTGTGTTGTGAGATCATTAAAGCTTTGAACAATATCAAACATGTTTTTTTGCTTCGATGAGTGATAAATCAGATGTGTGGTGAAATAATGGAATCAATTTTCAGTGTGAAAGGAAACGGTTTGACATTACTTAGGGCTAAAATTAAGTAATTGCACAAATGATGTGCAGCAATTGCCCACTTTTCCTCTCTAACGGATCGTTGGGTTCACATGGTAATCCTGGTTCTCTGAGTAAAGAATAATGAAGGTTTTGATGTGTAGGAATATTGTCGATATATATATATATATATATATAGATATCGTTTTTTTTTTCTTCTTACAGCACCAACATGCAAATGTAGTTTCCAGTGCTTTTAGCATAGCCGATAGATTAAAGCAAATGTATTTATCTTTTTGTCCCGCACATCGGCATATTTTTGTACTGTACGATGATCATTCAATCTAAATACTTCACTACATACACACTCAGCGTATAATGATACTTTAATGCAAGTCCATAAGTCAATTTATAATAATAGTTTTGCATTGCTTTACTTTTCACCTAATGAGAAGAACTATTTTGGCAAACACGGCTACACCTTTTGGCAGAACAGTGAATTAATATTTAAATTCAAGTTCAAATACATTTAAATTAGTTGTAGTTATTGAGCGCAATGTGTGCATTACACAAAGTACACGTGTCTCCTAACAGTGGCATTCCCCATTTCATTCATTCCAGACCTGCTACATAAAGTTATCACCAGAACTGGGATGTCATTGGCACTGATTACTAAAGCATAAACATTTCCCCCCATAAATGTTGTGACACAAGCTATGGATTCTTACTTGAGGGACTGATAGACTTTTCCAAACACTGTTTTCTTTTGTTTCTCTTTAAGATGCAGGTGTTTTTCCTCTCTGGCAGAAAAATTTTGGGGGGAAAAGTCCTTTGGATTATTGTTGAATTAAACAGGTTTGGGAGAAGCGTTAGACGTGATGTGACTTGTCAGGTATGAAGCAGACAAGACCAGAGGCGCCAAACAGTGCTTGTTTAAGGCCCGATGTTTGTCAGGACTTGACTACTGCATGCGCCCGCAGCGCCTGTCAGAGAAAGAGGAACACCGCAGCCATGGGCCTGTCTCAACCTGTGTTTACAGGGGGTGGGAGTGTGTGTTTGTGTGTCTTGTCTCGCATGTAAGAAAGTGATTTCGCACATGCACCCGCTGTACGCGCATTAAACAAGTTCTCTTCCGCGTGTAATTATAACAATTTACTATCTGGCTTCCTGACGTTAGCAAGTGATCAAATGTCAGCGTTGTCTCTAGCCTTGTTTTTCCAAGCTTGTTTCAAAGTTCTGGATTTTTCCTTACTGACGCACTCCCTGGTTATTCCAAACACAAATACTTTCTTTTTATTCTAAATGAATATAATTAGGCATTCCCATGTGTTTCCTGGCTGTGTAATTGACATTGTGTCCAATGAATAGCTCATAATTACATGTTAACATGTGAGAACTGCGCCCTGTTCCTCTGAATCCCCATCAGTCAACTGGGTGCCCTCCGCCCTGAACGCTGTTAGCTTTAGCCTCCGTGCGCCGCTTTCAGCTATCAGCAGCCGCGGCTGCAATCACTGCTGAGCAAAAACAACACTGGCAGCCCATGTTCGTGTCCTCGGAGTGCGTAGCTTCAGGGCAGGGATGGGGCGTGCGCAATGCTCGTGCGTGTGCACGTCTGTTCCCTCTGTGAAAGCCATGAACGATAAATGTAACGTTCGCAGAGAGGTACCGTTCTTACGTTTTCTCAATGTGACTTCTGAGTTTTGCTGGTTTGGCCCTTGGCTAAAAGCTGTGGCCTTTGATTATTCGAAGACGACACACCCTGACTTTATACAGGGCCTCCGTCGCTCCCCTCCCGCTCCCATTGCTCTACTCTGCTTCCTCACCTCATTTAGCTGATTGACAGTGGCGCGCGGGGTGTATCAGGTTGGAGACAAACACGGCCATTTATCTTTTTTAGAGACCTTTTTGGAAAGCGGCTTTGATTTTTAGATTTTTTTCCTTTTTTGTTTTGTTGTTGCAGTGACTAGCTGAGTCGAGTCGTTGACACATGTATGTCGTCCTCATCCGTACATCATCACCAGTGTCATTCACACACACCACATACAGGCACAAATGGTGTGCTATGGTGTGTCCATGCTGCTGGGGATTAACTTTCACTATGTTAGTGGTTAGCATTGTCTTGGGTATTGTCTAACGTGCTCGCATTACGTGGATATTGCCTCGGTTCTTTGCATACGCGATTTATAATGTGGTCGCTTGTGAAATGGAAGCTGGTTGAGACATTGAAGTGGAATCTCAAGTGAAACTCACAGTAGAAACACATTTAGCGTGCGTGTGGGGGAAAGACGGGGAAAGTGTACTGTTCAGTGTGTCCTGAAATATGGGCAGGTTGTGCCGAGGGAATGGAACAAGATCATCTGCCAAGCTTGTGTAATATCAAGTCAACTAAGGCAAGTGTTGAGATATGCTCATTTAACTGGAACACAACTTAATAAAGAAGGAATTTAATGTGGCATTGTTCTAGAACATAGCCCCAAGCCCTTTTCAAAATATTAACAGAATATTTGTCCTTCACTAGAAATTAAGATGAAAAGACGCCCCCCCCCCCCACCCCCAACACACACACACAATCACACACACATGCATACACACTGTAATCCACCAAACCTTTAAAAATAAAAATAAAATCTGTCTTTTAATGGTTTGCTCACAAAGTAGGATTATGCATAATTAAAATGTTCCCTCCTTTCAAAGCCCTTTTAGATTACCATTGTCTATCTATCTGTGTAACAAACATTTGGCGTTACATTGGTCGTCAGGATGTTCTCTTGGCTCGTCACGGCTAAAAAGAAGTACAAATATAACAACCATAAACAGCATTGACATGCACATTTTATTAAAGTTAATCAAATGAGATTAGAAGTATTCTTGGGACCCTGAGGGTGTCCCAACCCCCAGATTGAGATCCATTGGTGTAGAAGAGTACTCCTCCCTTGAAGATGAAAGCCAGGCACAGTTTAATTGCTGCCAGAGGGGTTTATTTTATGACACTCCTTGGAAGCCCTAGAGGTTCACAATGAAACATCATTGACGCTTGCCCAATCACACCCTGTGTGTGTTTGTGTGTTTATTTAAGTATGTCATAATCACATTGTTGTTAACCTTTTAAACCAGGTAAAAACAGACGTTCGCTGTCAAGACAACAGCTGTTACAGGAACAAGCATTCTTTTTAAAAAATTTTATTTAACTTAACTTTATGTGGTGAAGTTACACTTTATGCTGCTATAATAATTGTGGTATTATTTTACTTTGAAATACAGTATGTGTAAATAGGCCATAACATGCTTTGTTTAATGTCGTTTTTTCCTCTTTTCATGTTCTCCCTTTTCCTCTGCAGTACTCAACAGATTTGAAAAAGCTATACTGCCAGATCGCCAAGACGTGTCCCATTCAGATCAAGGTGCTGACCAACCCACCGCAAGGGGCTGTCATCAGGGCTATGCCTGTCTACAAGAAAGCAGAGCATGTCACAGAGGTGGTCAAACGCTGCCCGAACCACGAGCTGAGTCGCGAATTCAACGACGGTCAGCACTTTTATTTCTTAAAGAAACAAATTTATTTAAAAAAATGTTTCAGTGACTAACAGTGTAATATTGTCTCCAGGTCAGATCGCTCCTCCCAGCCACCTGATTCGAGTGGAGGGCAACAGCCACGCCCAGTATGTGGAGGACTCCATCACAGGCCGCCAGAGTGTGCTGGTGCCCTATGAGCCCCCCCAGGTGGGCATCACTACCATCTCCACGCCCTGTCAGCTCCCCTTCAGCACCTACCCGCTGACTCCCACAAATGCAGCGATGACAGGCCTTCTCGTTACTCACATATCCAGCGATCCCAACACTAAGCCCTAGCCTGGCAGCTATAGGTGTCCCCGGAAAGCCCCTTACTGAGATGTACTTATATTATCTAAATGAAACGTGCAGTAGACGCTTTTATCACTAAAGGATCAGTCAGGGTCCAGTACATTCCATGGGTTGTGTCTTGATGCACCTTGTGGCTGAAACCAGCATTGCAACAGATACATTGTTGCTTAGATTTGAACCTCCCTCACCAGATAATTGAGTGGCTTGCACATCTCTCTACACCTCCCCCTATAGACCGCACACACACACACATACACACACACACACACACACACAAACACACACACACTTTAACAAATGTATTGAGTATCAAAATAAAATAAAAACACTGATGAATGTTTGAATGTGTTTCAAACATAAAAGTCAACCAACCATCGCTGGTGACATTCATCATGTTAAGTGTCCTCATCGCTAATGTGTGTGTGTGTGTGTGTGTGTGTGTGTGTGTGTCTCAGGTGGGCACAGAGTTCACCACCATCTTGTACAACTTCATGTGCAACTCCAGCTGTGTGGGGGGGATGAACAGACGTCCCATCCTCATCATCGTCACCCTGGAAAGCAGAGAGTAAGCGTCCCAACCAGGGGTTCCCAACAGGGGGATCTGGGACGCCAGGAAGGGTCCTCGGGTCATTCATAGCTGGGCCCGCCAAACTAAATAAAATAGCACATTTAACACATATTTCTTAGTTCAAAACCTGTATGAATTAGCTGGTGGGGGGTTTTGAAAGGGGAGCTGTGCCCTGCTCTAAAGCAGCCTCTCTGACCTCTGACTGCTCCTACTCCACAGCGGCCAGGTGCTGGGCCGGCGCTGCTTCGAGGCCAGGATCTGCGCCTGCCCGGGCCGCGACCGCAAGGCCGACGAGGACAGCATCCGTAAGCAGCATGTAACGGACGGCACAAAGAGCAATGAGGGTATGAAGCGCCGTAAGTAGCGCTGGGGCAGGTGGTGGGCTGACACGAGCACACACACACACTGCATGTTGCATCCCCTTGCTGAATTCTTTCATATCTCTTAAAGCTGCATAGGACCATTCTAATTGATCTCCCCAAGCCTTAGTGAAACCAACAGTATGACATTTGACCCCATGTATTTACTGATACTTTCTCATCAGTCTACCTGGGTAGGGACACTAAGTAATGTACGTACTGTACTTACTACTAGTGAGGAATAGACGAAAGGCTGTTTTATGCCTATCGTTGTCAAAAGATGCACCTTATTTCTGCAAACACGGTGGATAAAAGCAGTTGCAGTTGCGTTTCTTGTCCAGATGGTGCCGCCATTGAGCAAGTTGTCCTATGTAGCTTTAATGCTCGGTTTCCATCCTACTCTTGCTTACGCTGAAAGGATTCCACCGTGCGGCCACAGGCACTGACAGTGCTCACACTCTCTTCTCCAGCTTTCCGCCAGGTCTCCCATGGTATACAGATGCCCTCCATCAAGAAGAGAAGATCCACAGATGAAGAGGTTTTTTGTTTGCCTGTGAGTTTCCTTCCCTGAGTTTTTTGCAGTCGACTTTAATGTGTCACGAATGCTCGGTGTCTTACGGCGCTCCTTTTCTTCTCACAGATTAAAGGCCGTGAAATCTATGAAATTTTGGTGAAAATTAAAGAGTCTCTAGAACTCATGCAGTTTTTGCCCCAGCACACTATTGAGTCATACAGGCAGCAGCAGCAAAACCTTCTTCAGAAACAGTGAGTACCAGATTCATGGTGTAGTCCCACACATCCCGCTCCCATTCGCAAACACACTGTAGTAGACAGAGCTACAATGCATGCAAGGTTCACCCTCAATAGTTAACCTGCTTGCCTGAGCTGCATCACTAACTGCGTATGTTTGTTTGACAAACAGGTTATATTTATTAAATGTATTTAATACATTATGTTTAGCTGTAGAAGGTTGGCAATGTGGTGATTAGCGTCATTCTACTAATTTAGAAATTGTAGAACTGGCAATGAGACGAGTATGCAAGCATTTGACAATTCAACGTTCATTCAGATTTTAAAGCGTACACTGATTAAATGTGCTATTGTTAATGCACTACAATATGTCACACTTTATACGCTATACTTAATTTCTGCCCTGCATATCTGTTGTGTGCTGTAGCTTAGCCCTACCACTCTGTCTCAGGCATGCATGTGACTTCCCTTGTCCAATAGGAGGGTCAGAACTGAGACGTTTGTGTAACTGCAGACTGCAGAGTCTTCACTTTCAATATACAATACTCTTGAGTAAATGTTGTTTTATACACCCAGCATAGCAGAGGCTTCATCCTAAAGAAAGGTGCACAACTAAAAGTTCTTCATTGTTTCACAAGAATAAAAACAATTTTGTTCCATGCATGTGCCCTAGAGGGTGAACCTTGCATTTTGTAGAGCAGTTATTTTTTTCTTTTTTTGATCCTTTTCTTCTCTCTCTCACGGGATATGAGCCAAGCCTGATGAATCGTGACAAATGTACCTGGCTATGCTTTGTTTAGAAGAAGCTTCCAAAGCTTGTTGGTAACGCCTTTGGGTTCCATGCCAGGCTTGCACAACAGCACTAGTCACAAAATCCCTGCCTGCCTCTCACCCATTGACTTGAGCATATTGAAACTTCTGAAGCAACAACAATGCACACCCAAGGCCCGTTGCCTACTTCACTATAGGTTGAGAGAAAAAAAACTTAAGTGTGTGTAAATGATGGCCCTATGAGGATAATTACTGCTTATGTTATATAGACTGGCAGGCGGCCCCACCGTGAGATCATGCTTGCATTTGCTGTTTTGAACTTTTGAATTTGTTTTAGATTAGGAACCAGTTTCACTTGTTATCTGGCTACTTAATTATTAATGGAAGTGGGTACTGGGATGATGTAGACATTAGATTATAAGGATTCACTCTCTGAATGCATTCCCTGCTGTTTCAGAATCTCTTTGGACTATCGTACTACTGTACATTTTTCTCACATCCTTGTTTGCAGTCTAGCACAGCATTCTTGCACGCTTATTTCTTTTACACTTCTCCCCATCTTCAATTTCATCTGTATTCTTAATATTCATAACTCCTGCAGTGTTTCCCTCTCAGCCTTTTAAATAAAATGTTTCTCTGAACTTGGAGTACATGTGTCAAGTATTTTTCTTTTAATTATACTGTAAACCCCCATAGTCAAGAACAACCACACAAAACCTCCCTCTACATTCCAAAGATGTAGTACACAGCCAAATGTGTTGTTAATTAGTGCCACCTTCTGGAGGTGTGTGGCACTACAACTCCACTCTGATCTACAGCAACATACTGTAATAATAACGGCAACATGATGTACATATAGATTATCAGTAAATGTGAGTTGCAGTGGATTTGTGATTATCAAATGTTACATTTAATTTTTAAGGCTTACTCTCTTTTCTAAAACATTTTACAATCCTTCAGGCCTATTTTGTGGTCTGTGCCTCCTCCTCTTCCAGCCAGGTCTTATTTCTTCTTCTCTCTCTCTTTTCTTTCTGGTTCCCTCCTGCAGTCTGCTAAAAGCCCGGCTTGGTAGCCAGCTCCTGGAGCCCGCAGGAGAGCAAAGGCAACGTTGCAGTTCCTCCTGATATATCTGCTCCACATTCCTCCTCCTCCTCCTCTCACGGACCTTCTCATCTTCTCAACAATTTTTTTTCCTTTCCTTTTTTTTCTGTTTTCTTCGTCACTGGGATCCTACTCAGAGTCTCGAGTAGAATGGAGTGGAAAACGATCTGTGTCTGTATGGAGTACATTCTCCATCCATCTCCCTTTAGTGCAAGGGTGTAAACTCCAGTCTGACTTGTAGGTTAAACTCCTAGGGGCTGGACAAAGCGTTCCTTATAATAGTGAATGCTTATGACAGTCGACAGCTTAGTCCTGTAATAAAGTTGTAACAGCGTAAAGGTCATAGTATTCAATAGCTTTTTGCATGATTATGGTTTACCGTTTAAATAAATGCATTTTTGAAGGGTAGCCTATTTGCCTCCACATTCTAAGTCACTGCAGAGAAGTGTATGTTGTTCTTCAGGTAATCCCTGTTTATTTTTACCATGGTGTTGGCTGCATAGAGGTTATTTCTTCAAATGGCTGCATCTCAGTGGACCTCTTCAACATTTGTTATGGTTGAAGATGGTCAGGAACCAAGCCTTAGCATCTTTCAGTTATTTGATGTACAAAGCATTTGTTATATGTGTCGCTTTTGCTCTATTGGTTGAGCTGGACTCACAGAATCTTACCTATCTTGTGGGGTTTCGGGGGGAGAGATTTTATCACAAATAAGTTTGCTAATGCTGGTCATGTTTTATATTACTGCAGGGCAGTTTGTGCGTGTGCTAATCTATTTGTAAGACGTTTTCAATGGAGGACTATGCAAATTGATTTCTCTGTTATATACAGGGTTATACAGTATTTACCTCTGTGACCATTCTGTTTGAGACAGATTGTTTTGTTATTTTTGTGGCTGGTGCACTTTTGTCTGTCAAAATAAATGTTTTTTCCCCTGCTTGAACTCTCTCAATTTCTTTGTATCACCGAATAACTGGCATTTGCTTTTCAAGGAGCAAAGTATGATAGGACATTGTGTTTCACAGTCACACCTGTAGCACATTATGATAATTACCCCTCTGTGTACCATAGTACTGCCTTACATTATTAACGCTGTATTCCCATGAACTGTTGGAAGCGTTATCGCTCTATGCTCTGCCAGCGGGCCAATCCTAAACGTCATGTCCGCCTCTCCCGTCCCCAGGACATCAATGCCTCCTCAGCCTAACTTTGGCTCCAGCTCTCCAACCCAAGGAAAAGTCAACAAGCTGCCCTCTGTCAGCCAGCTCATCAACCATCAACAGCAACGCAACACCCTCACCCCGTCCAGCATGTCTGGAGGTCTGACTGACAGTAAGTGTGCCCCTTTCTCTCTCCACATCCTTGTCGGGGGGGGTGAGCCGTCGTCCCCACCCTCTCGTGTCCCCTCTGGCCTTATTGTATACATATATGGTTTTTAAAAAGCCTGTCTGGGCAAGCAAAGTGGGGGAGGGTGGAGGGAAGTTCTCAGCAGCCCCCCCCCCCCCTCCTCTGACAGGATAGCCTACTTCCTCCTCAAAAGAATGTGATCCTTGTGAGACTCTTGTCCTCTGCAAGCCTGCAGGACTTATGAGTTACTGTATCAGGCATCATCATTTGGAGAGCCACCAGTTCACACACACACACACACACACACGCACTCACGCAGACACTCACTTTCCCATGTTTCTGCTTACATCACACCACTGAAGAATGCTCAAAGTAGTTGCTTGTGTTTCTCCAGTGACTCCTTTGATGGGCACACATATCCCCATGAATGCCGACATGAGCTCACTGAGTCCCACACATGTACTGCAGCCCCAGTTGCCCTTGGTACCCTCCTCTCACTGTACCCCCCCTCCTCCATACCCAATGGACAGCAGCATCTCCAGGTACATGAACATTCTTCTGGGGAGGGAGGCGGGGGCTCTCCTGGTCCAATGAGAATTGGCTACGATATCTTAGTTGGCTGTTGGAATTAGCGCCACCACGATAAATGTTTTACTACCGACCAGAACTACGTTTACAATATCTAGGTCATGAGAGTAAATCAAAGGGTAAAGCCATCACGTGTATGTTTGCAAAGTTCAAATCTAATATCAGTAGTTGCCCATGCACCCGCCATGGTCTTTCTAGCATCAATAACTGATTCATTTAACATTCCTGGTACAGTTCCATGAAAAGCGCAACGCTTCAACTGTGTTCCCGTTCCATGTTGCAGCTTCCTTCTACGGCTGGGCTGTGCAGGCTGCTTGGACTACTTCACAGCACAGGGCCTAACCAACATCTACCAAATAGAGAACTACAGTATGGAGGTGAGACCTTGTCTGTCCTACACGAATTGCTCCTACAGATAGACACGCGATTCTGCTTACCTGCCAATACTAATGCCGCCCTGTGGATTGTCCATAGGACCTTTCCAGACTGAAGATTCCTGCCGACTTCCAACACATCATCTGGAAGGGAATTATGGAGCACCGGCAGACCATGGATTTCTCCCCACCTCCCCACATACTGCGTACCACCAGCGGGGCCTCCACTGTTAGCGTGGGTTCCTCTGAGGCCCGGGGCGAGCGCGTCATCGACGCGGTGCGCTTCACCTTGCGCCAGACCATCTCTTTCCCGCCACGCGACGAGTGGTCCGACTTTTCCTTCGATCTCGACTCTCGCCGCAACAAACAGCAGCGCATCAAGGAGGAAGGGGAGTGAGACGGTTCTTCTTGTCTTGTGTTCATAATACTGCTTGATCCACTATTTCACTCAAACTGCTGGGACATTTCATTCAAAATGTTTGTATTTGGCATCGTGAGCAAGTAAATATTCAGATAAAAATGCACTTATTTTCGTTAGTGTTCTGTTGACGATTACTAAGCTAAGGAGGGCTATTTTGTGTGATTTATGTATGCATTTGTTTAACTGCTTGAGAGAGCACTTAAATGCCGAAAGTTTATAGTTTTTTTTCAGTGTTTATCAAAAGTGTTCATGATCCATTCCGATATTATTGCATGACTGGAAATGATGCTTTAAAGGGGCTTATTTCTGCTACTATGGGCCATAGTAAAGGTATTTTTTCTAGTTTTAAAATAGAGTTTATGAACCACAGTTAGTTTTACAATTTTGTCAAGTAACTGCTTTTGATAACTGGCACATGCCATGATTGATTGTATACATTTCATGAATTTCAGATGTCAGAAGTGTTGTCTGTTAATGGGTTAAACTTCCTGCTGTAGCTTCATATTAACGTGCTTTTTATGTCTGTCGTGAGACCCTCAGATTCTCAGAAGTATTTAGGTTTAGGTAGCAGATGGTCATGCATTTGAATTAACTATATATACAGTATATATACATACATAGTGTGTGTGTGTGTGTGTGTGTGTGTGTATATATATATATACACACACATACACATATTAACAGCCTATTATTGACTCAGTGTTTTAATACCATGACTGATTTGTTAGTTTTTTATATTTTTTATTCTGTTATCTTTGAACAATATGCAAATATCATTGTGACTGCATTGTCAGGGTGACATTCTTTCATAAATTCACCAACCACATTGGTAAAGGTTTGTTTTATGTCACAGCTGGCCAAAAGTTCAATATAAATGTAAATACATTTGTATAGTTATTTTCTTGAGTTTCCCAAAAGAAAATACTTGATTCTTTAGAACAAACGAGCATATTGATGTGAATATTGCCTGGTAGAAATATCAGTGGAAATAATGTTTGTATTAATTGAAAGTTATAACTATGTACCCTTCACTAGCCATCGTTTAGGTTTTTGTTACAAATAGCTTACATTGTTAAAAAGCAGAATGCAATCGGCAGGTCATTATTTTTGTACAATGTACTGTAAATATGTTTCAATGTACCTAGGCTATTTTGATATAAATCCAAAAATAAATATACATACATACAGTACTGCATGTTATCACCCCGTTGTCCTTCAAAGTAATTTTCTTTTAACTAAAAATATTAACTATAACTTCAAGACAATGGGTGGTCTTCCATTGATCATTTTTGTCTGTCAATCAGTACGGAGCTCTACTGACCTCCTTGTGGACATACCGTCCCATAGAACAGGGAAACGAATGTCTGGAGAAAATCAGTTAGACTAGAAAACAAAACTAACAGAACTAAGCCTAAAGGAACCCTTTGACTGACAGAGTTGCTAGTCATCAAAATCCATCCAATTTAAAAAGTGAATTAACATGTCAGATGGCGCCACCTGTTGAAACTAGTGGCTGTGTGCATACTGTGTGAGTAGATACGGTTGTTAGCACCACTACAGTACACCACTTAATAGATTTCTTGATAAATTAAATAACTCAAAGAGTGTAAATTCCAAAAAGTGTTTTTTTTTTATTTTTTAATAAATGTCCTAGACATGGCATCACTCAGGAAGAACCAAACGATGCCAGTAAATGTATCTCCTGAAATGTAATAGTATATAGGAATTTTTCAGATATATTTTAACCATGCACTTTTTGAAAAGCATTTTCAACTTGGGCCTCATATCCATTGCAGGTACCATGGGGACTGACATCTACTAGTATACATACATACATATACAGATATAACCGCATGCTTGCTTGCATTATCAAAAGTATGTCAGTGAGCCAAAGTCAGTGGAAAGAAATATTTTTTTCTGGTTGGTATGGTCAGAAATTGAAGCCCAAGGTGAATTTGAATTAAACTGATTAGTTGTCAGCCTTAACGCATAAAAGCTAGAAGATGAAAAGGATAGCTGTGTAGCTTCATAGCCTCCATAACAGCAACTAATGTCATTAGGCAGAAAAAAAAAAAAAATCACATCCACATCTTAACAAAGCATAATTTTGTCTCCTTCAGTGCCTGCAGTGGTATTTCTGTGATGGCAGGAATTAACAATATTTGTATATCTACTCATTTACATCCAATGTACATGTGCGTGGAGTCAAAAACACGCACGCACGCACACGTAGCAAATAGCCCAAATCTGGTTCCATTATGTACATTCCCAGTAAAAAATAGACATCTTTATACAACGGGCTCCACATGTTAGTCCACCTCGGCTATGTGAGCCACCTCAACCTCCATGGTCTGAATGCCGCCTGAGCCGTCGTCCAGCTTCACCCCCGTGATGGCCTGCTGGGCCAACACGTAGTTCACCACCTGCATGATGCTCTGGTCTGACAGCGTGGCGGCCGAGCCGTCGCTGACCGCCTCCGCCGCTTCCGCCGCCTCGACCGTCTCCTCGGTGATGAGCACCGTCTCGATATCCTCGGAGGTGGAGGCGGGCTGGGCGGGCCGCAGCTCAGGCGGCAGGTCGGACGCCAGGATGCTGACGGCGTGCTCCACCTGGGTGCCCTGGTTGTGGAACTGCAGCGTGTCCTTCTCCAGCATGATCTTGCCCGGCAGGTTGTCGCTGTGGTAGCGCGCCATGTGCTTGCGCAGGGTGCGCGCGTCGATGTGCGCCTCCTGGCACATGGGGCACACGTAGGGGCGCTCGCCCGTGTGCGTGCGCACGTGCCGCTTGAGGGAGCGGGCGTCGGCCCACGCCACGCCGCACGTCAGACACTCAAAAGGCTTCACTCCTGGGCGCAGGGGAGGGAGACACCGTGCGGAGACACCATGAGAACGCAACATGGAAACACGTTGTGGAAACACAATGTCAAAGCCAAGCGGGAAATTCTGCTGCTGAGAAATGAATACAACGTTGAAGTGCCAAACCCTGCAATTCATCAAATGGCCACTTGAGGCTGGCTGCAATAGGGAGTCAATTGCCATAGACTGCAATGATAAAATGTCAGACTACATAATATAAAGAAATACAAATTGCTAGTCCCCACCATTAAAACTCCATCATATGTAGCTTACGCTTTTCAGTGATATTAACAATAGTATGACACTAGATTTGCTTTCGGTTAAAAAAAAATTATAAAAAATATGTCAATATATTGTCTCTCTTACTAAACCTAAAATATATGTCGCATGCACAGACTGTATAGACTGTTTCACCATAGTTTTATGGCTTTAACGTATGCGCCTTGCCACGGTTACGCCCATGTCCACACTGTTTGTTATTGGGTTTGCATTCACTGGCACATTACACTATGCATTGTAAGGACGGAGTCAAAGTTTAATGAATGAACAGACTGATGTAGTCTGAAGTGCAACCTGACCATGAAATAAAATAAATAAATTGGTAAATAAAATTGTATATTTTTCTAAAGAATAGACAACAGATCACTGCTGTGCGAATAGAGAGGAATAGCAGCCTGTTACAAAATTATACATAGCCTACACAGTATGCATTCACTTTTCTCCTCACATTTCTCTTCATATGAGCACGGCGGTATCCTTTGGTCAAATGTTCAGTATGCTAACCGGCTTTATCCACTTTTTCATTTGACTTGACATCAAATGAATGTGATCTACATTGAATTCTATCTCAGTCGGAACCCGTCAGCTAAATCGTCTGTTAATATTGCGCATTCGTGTTTTCTCACATATGTACAGACTACAATACACATGCATTGACAAATTTAAACATTCAGCCAGTCATGTCAAATATGTGGCAGGTGCTAATTTCCCACCCTGTATACAGTCTATGGTACAAACGCCCCTCCTTTCCTCCCCATCTGGACGCAGGCTGGCTGTGTGGAGGCTCACCCTGGTGGTTGTTGATGTGGCGCCTGTACTCGCGGAGCTGGGTGAACTTCCTCCCGCAGTGCTCGCACTCCCTCTCCAGGTTCTGCTTCACGCGGCCCTTCTTCCCGTGGGTGGCCTTCTTCACGTGCCTCCTGAACAAGGCCTTCTCAAAGAACTCCTTCCCACACACGTTACACCTGCACACGCACAGGACAGCACTTAGGGACATAATAACAGCTGCTATGCAGGTATGTTGCTTAGTCCGTGATTTCTGGCACCACTTTTGTCCCGCTAGACGCATTTAGGATGTTCTCTTACTGTTCTCCTCTTCTTTCAGTCCAACCACTTTATTATTATTATTGTTAGTATTGTTATTGTGAACCGGCGAAGGTTTTTGGTCATAAACAACGTCGTCGTTTTTGCCGAAGGTGAGT
>JAODTR010000019.1:3388866-3414558 GCA_025399935.1 Amblyopsis rosae
TTATTTAGAAATAATCAAAATGTAGGATAGCTAAAAGCCTACAGTAGCCTTTTGAGTGCTAAATGATAATTTGTGATACACATGTCTATTTCCAAAACGTGAACAGTCACAAACATACATGTTCAAAGAATGTCAACGGATTAAGTCAGCTGCTGTGCAACCAAGAGGCCATAATGCAGAATTATAACAAGGCTCGTAGACAAAGAACATTAGCCTAGTTATGATATATTGATTTCACAGACGTATAGGCTATCTTAAATGTGGCAAGAAAATAACCTCTGGTTTTGTGTTGTTTTGTTGTAGTTTAAAACCAATGGGAAATACAAAATGAAAATTGAATATTCTGGCAGGACAATGTTTTCTTGGCAACTGAATTGACTGTTGAAAAATGCTCTTGTTTTGTGTTTAAATTTATAGCCATGTCCGTACAGGCTACAGTAGGCCTACAATATGCATGGGAGTTATGGTATACTGCTGATCTTGGGGGAATATGCCTGATCTGCCTCTATTACCCTCATGCCTCCTCTTTGGTGTTTAGGTTAGTTCTGTTTCCACAGCAATACGCTATCCAGTATTGACTATACACACTGATTTCAAGAGATTAGTAGGACTACCGGTACTTATTAAATATTATTTCATTCGTAAGGAATAGGAGTTGAAATACAATTATGGCATATAAGCATCTTGATCATTTATCAAGTCTTTTTTATTTTCTTTTATGTACTTAAAATAAATTTATTTAAACATCCACATACCAGTCAAAGGCAGAATATAATTTGTAATTGGTTCATAGTGTTTGTTGTTTTTATAACTAATGCTGTTTAGATGGTCATCTATGCAAGCAGTTTTCAAACTGTCACTGAGTGGGAGTGTGTGGGTCACGCAAATTGCAATCGGCCAATGAATAAATGAAGAATATCAACTAAAGGCTTCTGCGCTTTACTATTGTGTTGTTCCCATGGATGTAGGTGGTTCCACTCAGTGGTCGTGACTTGTTCGTGATTGGATGAAATCCTATTTCTATTCTGGAGCACACATTTGGTGCACACAGGTATAGAATTAGCTAAAATGGATACGTTTTTGAAAATGATACCTGTATTTGGTGGGTCTCTATATAGATCTGTCCTCTTTAGGTGGGTCTTGGCACAAAAAAGTTTGGGAACCCCTGATCTATGCAGTATAGGCTACATTGAAGTGGAGGGGAATTGGAGGAATCTCTCTTTTGTTAATGTGCTACAGGACAAACACAGCTGGGTGAAGTGAAAAAGAAGATGGTCTTATCATTCATTGTCTTGCTCTTGCCTTGCCATGACTGGCATTTTAGTAGTTTTCCATTACACAGGCCTACTGCTAGCAGAGAGTCACTGAGGCACCAGTAGATATGTCTAATAGATAGAGAGAATGTCTGGGCTCACCATTGGTCAATTACAAGGTCATTCAAACTGGTTTTGTTCCCCACGTTTTTCCCTCCTTCACCACTACTTTAAAATAAGTATTTCATAGCTCCAAACGACAAGCACTGGGAAATAATTGCTAAAGACTTCCCGATATTTAAGCACAATTGTGAGCAAATGATTGTGGGCAATGCAGCTTGTTGTCACAGACAGTGATCTGTGTTGCAGAGGCCAAAATGGAGTCTGCTGATAGAGAGCGGCCAATCACAGCGCCCCTGGTTCCTTTAGTGATATGGCAGCCTGAGATTGATTGATAAAGGACTATTATCTATGGCTGTGATGGAACCCTCAGGCATGTTGTCCTCTATCCTATTAAATCATCATATGCCTCAATTGATTGTTCTGCAGTCGTGGCATTATATCCAGCGTAAGAAATGTATCAAACGATAGCAAATATTGAAGTGTACTGTACTATACTTTGAGACATTATTGGCCTAGTATTATATTAAGAAGTCTTCATAAAATGTACTAGAGTTTTTTCCTATTAACTTCTGTGGGGAGAAAGTTGAACACGTGCTCGATGGTGTGAGATGAACCTGTTTTGTGTAACCCTATCCTGTTAGTGGGACTTGCGCTTCTCTCTGCCTGGGCCCCTCGCCAACAGACGGATAAACATAGACAAAAAGACAGTACATCCTCTGCGCTCACTTTAATACTCATTGTAGATAGCAGTAAAGCCTTTCCATTTTCCAGATGAATACCTTGTCATGCATGCTTAATTCCAGCTCTTTCTACAATGCAGTACCTGTTCTAGTCCCCAAGAACACATAATAATGTTCTGGTTAAACACTTCTCAGTAAGAGAATGAAACTTAATGGAAAAAAGTATAAAACACCACGTAATGGCTCTATTGAAATGTCACATTCACACACTACTCTACATTTTTCCGGGCGGCTCAATACCAAGAATTCACATAAGGCAAATCCAAGAGCAATAACAATGCGTTTGCCTAGAAGGTGCACTGCAAGCAGGGAGAAAGTGAGAAAGCCAAGGAGAAGGTTGGGAACCTGTAGGTCACTGAGCTCAGCTTACACTTCCACGTTCCCACAGTGGATGCTCTCTAAATCACAAGCTTTTTGTTCAGTAGACAGCAGAGGGGAACAACGAGCAATCTGTTATTTTAAACTTAAAATCACAACCGTGTCCTAATACACTAATTCTCTGTTACACAGTGGAGGAACCAGAGAGAACCAGAGCAAATGTGACAACAACTTAGAAACTTGCTGCCCTTCATTTTCCTTAGCTACACTCATTGTAATAGCATAATAATAATAATAATAATAATAATAATAATAATATAAGCATAAACATAATAAATAAGTATAACCAAAAATATATAATTCATCAAACATAACCATGTACACAAATAATAAAATAAAAAAATAGGCATAGTCCTGTAAAACAGCAGTTCCCACATATCTGTGAAAACATTTAAAGCATATGACATCATGCAAGCCATAATCTATTATTTGAAGAATAAACACGTCAATGATGAAATGCCTCAAAGCACAGCACAGCGTGGACTTCGTTGCTGTCTGCCCATGCGGACGCTAGTCCACACTCATGCATACTGTACGCCATCTGCATTCGTTGTCAAACATGGAGTGTTGCAGCTGGTCTGATCCTAAGAGCATTGGGAGCAGGCAGCAGCTCCCTAAAATAAACAGGTTTCCCTCTGCCTGGTGCTAGGCTGGATAGGGGTCACTCTCCAGGACCTCACACCGTCATGGAGATAAACAGCTAAAGCAGGGATTCCTCAAACTTCACTCTCTCCAAGGGGCTGTGGGAGTTAAAGGGGTCAACAGCATAAAACTAATAAAAGACTATCTGACCATTTAGTCATACTGGGTCTATTAGGTATGTGACATGTTATTAGTTTGTTGAATATTCTGGATTTTTCATTTCTTGACATGGCTTTACTTGATGAACAAGTGGGGTAGTGAAAACAATTATAAACAATAACTATATTGACTGAATGTTTCCAGTGATATTTCTTCATGGATGGTTATATATCAGTACATTACACTTCCTGTCTCACCTTAATATACTAGAGATAAAATTAGTAAAGAGATTAGATTGTTTTAGCCTACTGTTCTAACAAGTTAGATAAACATATACATGTTTGGAAAGTATTGTAACTTCCCTTGACCTCTCTTCACTATAGCAAAACAGTACTGTTTTCAATAACTGATTGACACATTTGGTAATTGTCTTAATTAAATGTGAAGCAATAGTCTCTGTTTAGTGCTTAGTACAGGAGAATGAAAACACAAGCTGTGGACGTTTTTGCAAATCTCAGATGGCATTGAGTTTTTTATTATTTTAACCTGAATTATATAATTCAAGTTTGTTTTAATGATAATAACCAACATTGTTTCCTATAAATAGCATACAATTGCAAACTGAAAAATAAATGTGGTGGCTTCCGCGAACTACAATGCAGCTCATTATGCAGTTTCAGGTTTTCACCAGGTTTTTAAAAACATGTATTTATGGAGGTCTATGGAGGTTGGAGGTTATGGAGGTTTGTATATTGGTAGCCCTAATTATATGCTGACTAAGTATAATTTCCAAAAGTGATTTTAGTTCCCGGCCTTAATTATAGCCTGAATATTTTATTGCAATGTATTTTTCAAGCTATAACTCAAGATACACTCCTTAATTTGTGTCCTGAATTACCTGAGGGTTTCACCCACAGGGGTACAAAGGGTGTTACAAAAACAATGTTTTGGGTGGAAATCTGAGCGCATTTGCCCCTCACCTCTTTAACCCTTTCCCCACATGTAAATCTAGTAGGAGTGTACCTTTAAAACTGCTAAAAGGAATCAGAATATGAGAATGGAAGGGTATTCTGTATGCTATGGGGCTTTATATCTCCATTTTAGCTTCCGCTACAGTGCAAAAGAGTCCCAGTGGACAGGAGGCTTCTGTATTGTAGCATGTGGCCAGCCATCAGCTCTGGGGATGGCTGTATCATGCTGTGTTTCTTGGCTGTGTGCCTCAAGACAGCAGTTGCCTTAAACAAACAGTGCTGAAAGCCACTGGCCCAGTCCGCAGCTATTTTCAAGATGTTCAAATTCACTGGATTGGGTCACGTTTTCTCCATTTATTTCAAAATCGATGGTGAACAACAGCCTGTACTTTGTCGGGTAGACCTATCAGTCTTCTAAGCAAGTTGAATAAATGATGAACAACAATCTTTACTTTGTGGAGTAGACGACCATTAGTCCTCTAAGCAAGTTTAATGGGAATGGGGTGGCAGCAGTTGAATGGAACAGTGGTGGCATTATCGTATCCAAATAGCCTGCCATTTGCCAGGGAGAAAAGGAAGTGTTGAAACAGGGATCAAATTAGCACTGAAATGAAATGCACAGATTTGCAATATTCTTACTAGGTTGAGAATTTAGACAAGTATCTGCGTGTAATTGTGTGTTTGTAGGAATACAAAGATTACTAAATTAGTATTCACTATCATCAGTATGCAGTTAATCAGTAGGGCTACAAAACATGTAGGCTACTAAGGTCATAAAGTTAGAAGCAATGAAAACTTGGACAGCAGAAAAAGGGGACTTATCGCCCTGTTTTTATACATAGTTATACATACTTTCCAGTATAATGAATTGCCCAAATAGAAAATAAATTGGAATAAGTGAATGTTACACATAATGTAGGATAATAGAAATAAATGGGAGAAGTCAAAGCTTTTAGTTGTTATTGAGTTGGCTAAATATCTGATGAAATGCTTCAATTGCTTATAATATTTCTATGAATTCTATAAATTCTCAAATTCACAGTCAAAGTCTGTCATTCTGCACAAGATGTATTTCCACTGTCGATCTCTGAAAATGTAAAACAAAAAGAACATCTTGTTATTTTAATAAAGTTTCTTTGTTTGTGTTATTTAACATATGAAAGCTAGGCTAAATAATGTGTACAGTTCAAATTTTAATTAGGGCTACACACTTACACAATATATAGAGTTTATTATTATTGTTAGCAAACCTGAGCACTCCGCTGAAGGTGGTCTGTGCACCCCTAATGAAGTAACCATAGCTAGGAATGACCATTTCAGCCTCTTCTCTGTAGTGTTCAGGCACATCAGTGGTTTTACTATAGAATAAAATACTCACAATCATTAATTTCACGTTTTATATAGAACCTTTTAAAAATATTTTCTAAAAGTCCACATGCTGACATTTAAGAAGAGCTATTCTAGTTTGATACAGTTTATATGTTTAATTAAATTATAGTCGATTGTAAACTAATGCACATTTTGTCAAATTAAACCAAATATCTTCTGACATGAAAAATGCATCAAGGAGCTGAGTGTGGGGAGGGGAGGGGCTGAGAGACATTTTAATTTGATGACGTATGAGCATACTAAGTGTACCGATGTTAACGAATATGACGTATAGTTCTGTTTTCACACCATAAAATGCTGATTTTTATAAAACAAACGAATGTTGTGCACACTTTATTTTTTTAAACTCAGTGTCAGTTGAAATGTGCATGTGTTCTTTTGGGACATACATGCAGGAGTAGGGACATCGGAGCTTGTAACGGCAACAGTAGAACTGCCATTCTCGGTCCAGAACAGATTCAAAGTACTTGCTCTGTACGCCCGCTACCAGACCATTTCTGGTGCATGATGAACTCCTGCAAAGACACATTAGAATAATTGAAATCAAACACAACATGATGAAATCAGAAACATGCTACATGACCAACATCCAATTCAAATGTCACTTTGGAGGACTTCTTGAGAGCAATTATTTTAATAGATCAAAAGTCATCAAAAGGTGCAACAGGTGCTTAGGAGATTGTATAAATACTAGTTTGTTTACAGTAAAGATTGTTAATGGCCCATACAAATACTTATAGTTGTCATCACAACAGAGACACAAGCACCAAATCTGAGTCAGAGAAGCAAGGATATGCAGACTTTTGTCATGGCAACTTAGACATAGCCCGCCTCCTTTGAACCAATGAGAAGAGGCTTGGCCTTTCCACCAGAGTCATGTCTCAGCCAGAGTGTAATTTATATAGACAGCTATGTAAATGGGGGGCTAGACTGGAGAGCCTTCAGAATGGCTGTCTTTGATTCACTGGGTTGGGTGTAGTGTAGAGAACTTAAGCCTACAGTATATCTTGCTTGGAATCTAAAAACAATTACGTGGATTGGACATGGCATGGACACAAATATGTAATTTTGTTTAACTGAAAATAGAGCTTTTCTATGACATGGACTACCAAAAACAAAATTGAAACACTACAAAAAAGTTTAGAACTTGAGGTCAAACTATCAACATCCAACTCATACAGAGAAATCAAAACTTTTAGTCTGCTACATTAGTGATGTGAACAGCTGCATTTGATTAATTTAAATAAAGGCCAACTTCTTCAACTGGGTCAAATTTCAACATTGAGGCTGATTATGTTCATGTTATTATGACTCAAATGTATGATCTGATAAGCCAATACTACAAGATTAGCATTCCATTTTTTGTCAAGTATTTATAAATGACATGTTGCAGGAAACTGTTCTAACATGTGTTGTATAAAAACCCAGAGTCCCTGAAGACCTGCTGGATGAGCATATTTTCTTAAAGTTATGTTCCAGAGAATGGTCAACTAAGGACACCGGTGGTTGGAAACACGTGGATAATGGATAATGGATAATGCAGATGCATACAGCACAGCATCCAACAGTTTAATTAACATCAAAGTATGTAGAATCTTAACGTATAACAGAAATACAAATGTGAAACTATCAAATATGAAATATTGATCACCAAAAGTGCTAACATTAATAACTAGCCTATATGTCAAGCAGGCTATAAAGATCATCTTACATTGTGTTTTACTGGGAAATGACAAATCACAGTGTAATTAGGCTTTGCCTTAAACTTATTTGTTTTCCTTTGTTATACACAAAATAATCTGTTTTTATGTTTCAATTGAGGTCTGTAAGTGACCTTTAAATCTGTGCCACCAAACAGGGTGGGATTAGTTAATGCAACATTATTTACTCCACACAAGTCTCCTGTGTTCTGTGGTAATAATGGCCTTTTAATATTGTCATAAAGAAACTTTAATTGATTATCTGAATTATTTTCTACAAATAGTTGGCAAAGGTATACTCATGAGGTATGTTTTTTAGTATTTAAGTCTTTTGTGTGTTATTCATTATTGTTTGGAGGAGAGGTATCAGTCATGTAATAATCAAAAATAATAGAAAACACCAATAGAAACTTTATCTGACTTACCACTCCATGCCGGCTCGGTTGATGTCGTCCCACCAACATTCGGTGAGCTCCCCTAAACCCTCCGGGGTGGGCTGGCATTCGAAGGACCACAAGCGGTCCGAGCCTTCTTGCTCGCTGAAATAGCTCCTTATAGCCACTAGCACCTCGCCATGATGGCACTGGAAGTTGAAGCCTTGACGGTACATGTTGACCCAGGACATCTCGTTCTGGTGGTCTGACTGGCCTGCCACTATGGCGAGCAAAGGCAAAACGCACAGCATGCAGCCAGTATTCATCTTGAGGTCCGAGCTGCTTAAGCCTCCGTCTCCTATCTGCTCTCTTCCCACACAGCTGGCTCACTTTAAACTGTTCCAAACCGTTTGTTGTCCAGATGTGATGTGCAATGTGCAATGTGCACATAACCAAAATGTGTGCTCACTAGTGCTTTTAAGGTAGACTGTAGACTGTTAGACTGTAAGCCGTGGATCTAACTTTGCATCTAATGCAAGTGATGATGCATATAAACAAATTAAAGAAACAAATTAGTGCACAGGTCATTTAAGATGGAAAGAAACACACATTGGCCATGTAAGCATTAGGAAACAGGGCTTAGCTCAAGAATGCTTACTGGTAAGCTGGCCTTGCTGGGAATCAAACCCATTATCTTAGTGGTGGGAGATGACCACCTTAAAAACTAGACTATCCTGCACCCCAGATCTACTTCATTTGTTCATTTTCATCTTGCCAATTTCCCTGCACTCTTGAAATAACGATCACATTACAGTTTTGCTGTGCTATTTACTATTTACTCCATTCAAAACATTGACATGTAATAATGTTTGGGGTCAGCTCTGGAGTGTGTCAAACATTTGGTTGCACGTATTGTTAATCTTGTAATGACCCCTTTTAAAGCCGTGAGCGTTACAGCAATATGCTTTCTGATTCAGACCCCATACAGTATCTTGAAACTGTGTAAGACAGTTTATGTAACTGAAGCATATGAGAGGTTTGCATTGGATTGTCTTTTCAAATGAGTAGAGCTTCTATAGAATACTATCTAAAATCCTAGAAAGACCTTTTTGTTCAACTTATGAATGTACGTAAAAACTATAAAAAATACATATACCTAGTGGTACATGAGAGGAAATGCTGAGGCATTATATCATAGGTATATTTATAGACTTTGTGATTAAAGGCAGGACATTTTCGCTTAATATATGTCAATGAAGAGTATATTGTCTATACAATTATTTAAGATTTTCTTCAAATGAGATGTGAAATGCACATCTGAATTTAATTTAGGCATCTGGTAGGCATACTGTGTTTTAAGGACACACAAAGTTACATTTTAAGAATTCATCTTACATTGTCGAGGTCCCGCATATTGCTCAAAGACACTTAAATATGGCACTCAACTGTTGATAGTGGCATTGGCAGCAGGGATTTAACCTGTGGCACTGGACCAATCAATTTGCTAATGATACCTGTAAAACAACATGGCTCCAGTGTGTTGTTTTCATCTCATGCCATGCTCCTGCTTATCTAGTTACTGTAGGTGCACAATTGCCTTGGAGATTTTGTTTGTTACCATTACAGAAATACGTTACATATTTCTTTCCACTGACTGTATTATAATACTACTTTTACAAAACACATAAAAACAACTTAAAAAAAACAGCATAAGCATGTACAGTAAATAAAATAAAAAAGACATTTGTGATATTTCACCTTCAGCACAATAGCAACAACACAATAGTTCATCGTACGTTATGCAACTGCCACCATGAGAATGTGAATGCATCTTTTTCCAAGCTCCATTTTCAGCACAGAGAGAGGCTGACGGTAAACTGACAGTGGAGATAATACCAGGAATCTGGAATGACTGGACACAAGTAATCATGCCCCTAAAGTTGTAAGTGCATACTTCATTTGTTATGCATATATTTTGTTATATTGATGCAAGGTTTATGGCATATTTATGAGATCAGATCCCAATTGTTTGATCATTCAAACAAAAAATGAAACAACATCGTATAAGTATGGTTAACTGATATGAAATACTTACATAATTAATGATGTAGACAAGAAAACAGAAAACATTGCATGTGAATTTGAGGTTCATTAGAATTATATGAAATTAAGTTTTGACAAAACTTAATACATACTACATTTAATGCTATCCATTTTTATAAACAGTAAAACACATAAATACATTACCGTAATCAACAATAAAATAGAAGATAGGTATTTATTTATTTATTACACAAAGCCCTGTTGTAGAATATTTAAAAAATGTTATTTCCAAGAAAAGCATGAAGTTTTGTTTCACCAGAAAATTTGGTAATGGCATGGAAAATAATGTCACGTGCCATTGGCAGGAAAGGGAGTTATTGATTTTGCTGTGTAACTCAGACTGTGGCTACCCATTTGTCCTTCAGGGTATGCTCTCTATCAGCACGCTCCACTACCAAACATTCCCTGCATCCTAGATGCTCAGCCTCTCTGTCATTGCCTGTTGAATGCTCTTTGCAAACCGCAGGTCACATCCTCATGAGCTGAATATAATTTCTCACAATTAAGTTAAGCCATTTAGCCTGTTGCAGTTATAATCACACTCAGTAACAGAAGACATTTGTTTATATCCCTGTGGACAAGGATAGCACAATACATTGCCAATGACTGAAAGACAATAAAGGGCACCTTTATTCAAAGCTATATCAGCTATATTATATGTGAACAAATAAGTGCACACATCTCTCCCCCTGTATAGAAAGTGTATAGTAAATGTGTACCTTGAGCTTTTATTTGTAAGCGGGTTTACATCAATAAAGAAATGTGCAAATAAAGGTACAATGTTTTAGCCTAATTCATCACTGATGTTTAAGTGATGGTTATACACATTCAGTATAAGTGGGAATGTGTATGCATTTGAAGCTTCTGGTACATTATTGATTTAGGGTAATGCTGCTTGGCATTTGCTTCCTAAAGCTCATTCAGTTCATCATCAAATGAATGTTAATAAACATCAAAGAAATGAACACATTTGAAGCAAGATTAATGATAATTACTAGTCCTATTTATCATTTCAAAGCGCGTCAAGTGAGATACTGTGTTATAAGTTGGAGTAGGCCATCTCAAACACTGCTTTCTCTTTGTTTGTTTGTTAGTTAGTTAGTTAGTTAGTTTGTTTGTTTGTTTGTTAGTATTTTGAATGTTATCTCAATATTAATAAGTAAATAATTAATAAGTGGTAAACCAATATGCTTCACCGTTTGGATAATTAGAGGTATAGTAAGAATTGGAAATATAGAATAGAATCCAGAAGTATTCTGGAGAAAGCTTATTGATATTTGAACTCGATAAAACACCTCTCCCTTTAAAGCCATAGGCTGCTCCCTCAGAAACTTCATCCCACACATTGTAAACGCATTGCGAAGGCTAATATATGAAAACGTACATGTATAAGCTTATAAATGCTTACTATACCTTTAACATAACTACCATTGCAATAACCAGTTATTATTGATTTGTGAAGTGTAACACCAGTCCTATTTCATTATATATCATCCATAGTGTGCTTCTTCGTTATTTTCATTCAAGTAATGCCCCAGACACTAATAGCAGATTGTTAACTAAAGTTTTTATTCTCTGTGGACATACACTACTCAGCCATGCCAAACTCCTTGCATTGGAAGCTGCCATCCTTCTGGACAACTGCATTGACGCATTGACACATTGCCCATGCTGCCTGCCACATTCCATTCACAACCTTTCATGGAATGCGTGCTCTTGGCAAAGCCCTGATCTATGCAAACAGTGTGCTACATTATGCTACCTTGTCAGTCAATAAGTTTGGGAGTTCACAACATTTGCTCTAATGTCAAATGTACAAACTCATAAAACCTATTTCAAGGCCTTTCAGAAAGTAGTAGGATATTAACAGGCAATGTTGAATTTCTATGCTATTGTAGAAGCTGCAATTTGAAGTGAGGACACTGATGATTTAATATAAAAATGGTCAGTCCATTGTGGATCTAGACCACCGAATTTTAGAGATTTAACACTTAAAACACTGTTTGTGTTAAGTTGACTGGGTCAATGCCTCATTTGTGTGATTTAATGTGGTGTTGGGTGGGAATATGTCAACCTTCTTCATGAATAAGTTACAAGTGGTTGCTGACATCAATGTTCTGCAACAGAAATGGCGGCCTAGGGCAATTTGCCTTCAACATGAGAAGTGGTCTATATCGGCCAAGATAGACAATGTGTATGTAGGGTAGGTTAATAGTCTAGACACATTTTCTTTTTCACCGACCATTGAAAATAACCGTATAATCTATCAGAGTAGCGTCAGAATTGAAGCAGCCTGTTGTAGCCTACTTGTAGCCTAATCAGAATACTGACAAAACGACGTTTGCGTAGCTACCGTGTAATTAGGCTAAAGCCCATTCATCGGTGTGCTAGCAGACATACATTAAGTAGGCAAAGCACCCCACTGAATCGTGACCCCCGCCCCCCTCTTGTGATTCTTACGCAAAAGCACCAATAGTTGCGATTTGCTGGCCTCAGCCAGCCCTCCCTCTTTGGGGGCAACTTATTCCTGGAGTTTGCAGGCGGAGTCGGAAAGCAGAGATAAATTGCGTGGGGTACAATAGGTGGAGTCGAGTAAGAGGCTGTTCTTTTACGTTTCCTGTACGAGGGCAGAAGAGACGCCTGTGAACCAAAGGACAATATAATCGAATTAATCTAAAGGGAAATAACGAAGGAAAAGAGATGTCGGCAAATAAAGATGGTGACGGCGGTTGGAAGAGATTTTTGTGGAATTCAGAGAAGCGGGAATTTCTTGGACGAACTGGGAGCAGTTGGTGTAAGTATTGAAAACGTTTTGTTTCACCCAACGTTAATATGTGAAGGCAATCTAACATGGCAAATTGTCGCTGTTGTGTGCGCATCGTGGTACTGGTAACTCCACGGCTAGGAATATAAGAATTCAGCACGGAGGTGTTTCCCAGTTCCATTACGATACTGGGAAACAGCACCTGTTAGAGCCCACTTTGGTTTTGACATGGTGTGTCGTGACTAAGATTTTCAATGTAGGCTAACACATTGGAAGAAGTAGATCTAATAACAACAATAAAAGCGAAATTATTTGACCGATTAGGCTAGATATTAACCAGCTATAATGTTAATATAATTCTATTGAAATTCGTTTTTTTTTTACAAAAGGATACAGAATGGCCTAAAGTATAGGCCATTCATTTGCAGATTTTCAAATTAACATGATCTTATATCATATGTGTGATACACTCAAAAAAGATGTATTAAGACCTGGGTTAGTTGTCTGATTGATCTACTACAGTGTAATGATAGCTGTCTGTGTCGGCCCTTTCACTGATGAACGGCGTCCTTGTCAAAAAGGTCATTTTGAAGGACGTGTTGTTGTGTTTGGAATTGTGGCTAGATTAGTTGTCAAGGCTAGGGGCTGGTTTTGTATCACTCTCCGATTCGCCTCCTATATTTAATATCACAAGATGATTTAGAGGAAAACAATGTACTTTGATAATCTGAGCAGGACATTAAAACATGATGATCAGGGGCCCAATTTTGCTGCTTTTCCTAAAAGTTTTATATTAATTCTAATCTTTAGAGTCACGTATTTCATAATATTGTGATTTCATATCTCGCTAATGCTACAACAACCGTTGATGATAAACAGTTATGTTTTCCTATTTAGCCGGTTACCTTTTAATTCTGTTTTAATCTATCAAACGCATCTGTTTTCACAAGTAGACGAGCTCACGACTCACATGCTTCTAGACAGATTACCAGAATACCGCCCCTCCTATTCGTTTCGAAGTTTTTTCCCCCGAAAGAAAGCACATTTGCCGGTAGACTTTTCCTGTTTGAAATCGAGCTTTGTGCCACATTTTAGCATTGCTAAATCAGATGTTATACCAGGCTTAAATGCAACAAGTCTTTGCAGAAAATGCTTATTTAGGCGCGCCCTTTTAGTTAAAGATTGTGATTGTTAAAAGAATACCGGTAGCTGTGTGGTGTTTGTTGTTTTTTTGTTGTCATTTTCATTATGGTTGTGTAATAACAGATAGTTTAGCCTATTCAGGGTGTGATTTTCTGTTATATTATACAATGTGCGTCAGTCCATGCATATTTGCAAACTGTCAAGGAGTGAAGCCCAGTAGACCATAGAAAGAACAGCGGTGTAGTGAAAGCATGAATTCTTGATGTCTCCCTTCGCAACATGCATGAATACTCTGACTCTGTTGCTGTGGGGGAGGTGCAGTGCAGTTCATTCAAACAGAGATTGCCAGTCCCTTAACTCAATAGACCAAATTCTGTCTATTTTAAATTAATGTTGCGTTGCATGCCGGGCAGACTATGCTAAAATAAGGCATAAGCATAGCACTATGTTTAATTTTGATTTTTTATAAATAATTTCCTTTAGGGATTATAAAGTCAGTAAGGGTGCCTTTAAATTTGTTTATCATCTCATAGATGAGGCCAACCAAGATATTATCTAAAACCTTATCTAAAATGTAGAAAAACAATGAACCAGGACATTTTCAAATAGATATAAACTATTAACAAAGCACTTGAGAAACATTTGCAGAAATGATATATTATGTACTTTATATTAAGTATTATAAAGTACAGATTAAAATGCTAATTGAGTTTCTGGTAACAAAATGGTGAGGGGGTGGTATTTAAGTGGTTTTATTCAATTAGTAGGGAAAGGCAGTGTCTCTAATGCCAAACCTCTTAAAGCTGCCAACAGTGGTGGAAGGTTAGATAGCAGCTTTCTTCAACCCAAATTCTTTGTGTTGTTTAGTAACATTAAAATGACCTGAAAACATTACAGGTTCCTTTGATTAAAGTGGAGCTCAAAGTTAAGGCCAGTATAAATATCTTTAGGATTGTCTTTCACAATGGCTCATTGTTGAACAAAAGCTAATTTTAATAAACCTGAGGTATTCATTTCCATAAAGCCTAATATACTGTATTGCACTATACTAAGGATTAAACAGGCTTTAATAATTCAAATGTTATCTAGTTTTAAACTATAACCAGGATTCAATTTAAAGTGTTCTTTTAATCTTTATTTAGGTTTTACTCTAAGGTTTGATTTCTTTCAATCCTCTTGCTCCAAAATATAAAACTCCAATTCACACTTTGATCAAGGTTTTACTTTTAGCTGGTGGTTTACAATTTTAAAATGGCTGCACTTTTGAGCTGAATAGACAAAATGAAAGACTTCCACTTCCACATAAAACGATAAAATGCATGTGCAACCTAACTGAGTTAGATTTTTCACTTACTTTCACAAGCACTCTGAAGTGACTTCAAACATGGCAATGATGCAAATGCCTCCCACAAACCTATGCCTACATTTCTAAATGTGCCTTGTTAGTTTAGCTACACAGCTAATACTGTATTGTGGAATATTTTATACTATGGAATTTGTAAATGATTTGCTCTCTGTTTTCCCACAGTTAAAATCCTCTTGTTCTATGTAATCTTCTATGGATGCTTAGCTGGAATTTTTGTTGGGACCATTCAGGCACTGCTGATGACATTAAGTAACTACAAACCGACCTATCAGGACAGAGTTGCCCCCCCAGGTAAATATGGACTTGGTTGTAGTATTTCAGTGTTCTTGTTCTTCAGTGACATATTACATGTTTGTGCTTTGATTGTTAAATCTAAATGAGGTACAATCCACCATTAACATTTAGAGTCCGTATAACTTTTGTGGCCATTTTGTTTTGTGATGCTACTGTATTCATTTGGCAACATTACTATTCCAAATTCTGGCGAAATGTATTTGACTGGTAAATTATTGTACGGCTAAATTGCCACTTTAATACATGTACATTGTCTATACAAGCGCACAGAGCAGCAGAGAGTAGAGGTAGCTCTTTGCAACACAGGAGGCGATGGGGCTCATGGGAAATGCATGCTTTTCTCTTTGTGGCAGCTAATGTCACTGAAAATCCAGGACAACCTTTAACCCTGCAATAATTGATTTCTAAGCAGTAGAGGGCAAAACAAGTTGGTATAAAATGACAAACACTCACTGCATCCTCTAAAAATGAAACCACACTGACTTTATTGTATAAATTCAGCCAACCTATCTGCAGGGGGAATATTGCATAAGCGGAGCAGAGACAGTCTGGGTTTAACAACACAGGAGTAGAAAAGATGCAATAACAACACATTGGCTGCAGGTGGTGCAGGGTTGCTCAGAATGGTTCAGTAGCAGTGGCCATAAGATTTAAAGATGTGAAAGACTGCTTTAAAAATAGGCAAATAGGCACACTTAGGCATATGTTTTTTTATTCAGGAATGAATATCTCATAATATATATAATATTTACAATGGCAACATTCATCAATAAACTAATGGCTAGGGCATTTCTTTTTTGTTATGTGTGAGAGAGCATGTCTTTGAGCAACCCCTGGCGTTTTAGAAGTCTATCTGACCTTAAAGTGATTCAACCATTTTGTCCTTTACTCTCATTCTGTCAGAGGAGGAATTGTCGTATAGCAAGCTTTCTGTTCACATCTATAAGTCTATATTACATATTTTCATTTAAAACAATAGTTAATGTTTCCTGTGAATGCATCACAGGACATTTCACAGTAACAGCTTTGGCAAGAATATGGCAGGTGCATTTGTAGTTATTGCCTACTTTCGACACTAATACTACACTACTACACGACATCTACTACTGATCTGAAGTAAATTCTTTGTAATTTGAACAGATTAAACCTTGCATTACCAAACCGGTTAGGTCATTTTTGTTGATGTTCAGACAGTGTTGTTTCCAGTGCCACGCCATTTTTCAAAAGCCTTCCCTTGTTGTGCCAGCATTTGTATATGCACAGCACATGGCGTGGCCTTGGGGGTATTTTTAGCAGCAATTGTAAATGACTGTCTTCATGCACATTGCCTGCGTTTTGCCTGTCGGCCATTTCCTCTCAACGGTTGACTATCAAATAGCCCAACAAAGCAACATAAGTAGGTGTGGAGTGTTTTGAGTTGAAGTGAGTTTCCATTGGTGGCCTGATAAAGGAAGGAGAAGGCAGTTTGACTTTTAGAGCACAAATCCCGCCTCTTACTCCAAGGCTAAAAGTTTCCATTGTGAGAGACAAACATGTGAGGCTGAGAGTGGGTGGGGCTAGGGGGACTGGTAAACTCTCACAAGCTCATATAAATTAAAACTATAAAGCTCTCATTCCTTACACAACATGCAGTGCTGGAGTTTAAACTGGAAAAAGAGCATTACATGTGAGGTCAAGTCTCTCATATAATATTCTGCCGCACCTCCCCTTGTATGCAAGGTCTATGGAAAATTACAGCTATACACCAGACAAAGCCCATCTGAGGAAATCCCCAGTACCCTAGATAGTTGATTGTCTCTACATCATTTTCCCTAGATCTTTTATAGAAGTGCCAGCCAATGTAATTTTGTTAACATTTACATTCAACTCTGATGGTATTTATGCCACTATTGTTGTCATTTTGACTTTCATATTTTGAGTAGACTATTTAAAGAGTAACTGCGCAAAATGTGTTTATTGAGCTGTAAACTAAATAACAGGACTAATCTGTAATGATACACATAAATGCTTTCGGCCCCTCCCCACCCCTGCCTCAGCTCTGACCAATTGTTAGCATTTTTACAAAATTGTGCAGTGGATGGACTCACGTTCAAAGCTGGGGATAAAGGTGAACTTTAATGTTGTGTATGATTTATTTGTAAAATGATGTTTTGTTCCCCAGGCTTATCGCACACCCCCCGCTCAGAAAAATCTGAGATTTCTTTCACTAAGGATAAAGAGCAAACATATTTGAAGTATACCGAAAGCTTGATCAAGTTCCTAGAAAGTTACAATGATGACAAACAGATTGACGAATTGAAATATGAAGACTGTGGAGGCAAGTCAAGTTATATAAATTATTGTCATGGTTTAAAATACTGTTCTGAGTGAATTGGTGCATATTGGTTCTGTAATGACTTAAGTTTTACCGTGATATCTTGCGCAATCCATAGATGCCCCTGGATCATACAAGGACCGTGGCGAGTTGGAAGGTCCTGATGGAATAAGGAAAGCTTGTCGTTTCAATAGGTCTTGGCTTGGTAGCTGCTCAGGGTTAACTGATCAAACATTTGGCTTCAAGGAAGGAAAGCCATGCCTTATTGTCAAGCTTAACAGGATTGTCAATTTCAGACCAAGGGTAGGTTTCTTTCATACATCCTTAATATCCTCATAGTCTCATAGAACAGAATGACAAATGTATGAAAAAAGGATATCAAAACATATTACACCACTAAATTACCCCCCCAACCAACTCCTCCAGCACAAGAAAAAGAGTGGCTTATTAAAAAGAAATAAAAGTTACTGCCAGTGAGATCATTTCCAGGACTTCTGGATGTATAAAATAGCCTTGATTTGGTCCACAAATATGTTTTACAAGCTGTGTTTACATTTGTAAATGTTTGTTTTGCTACATAACTTAGACAACAACATCAAGGTTAAAAATGGTGGATGCTTGAAAGTTTGAAAAAGATTGGATAAACGTACAGAAGAAAAAAGCTCTTAATAGTTTACTGACCTTAAGGAAAGGGTAAGGTTTAGCGAAATTCTAATTTGCAATTAGTTGCATATTCCAAGTATATACATTTTTATTATAACAAAATCCACATTTTAAGATATAATTTACTACTAACTATTGAGCCAATTAAAAAATGTTCTGCAAGTGGAAACAAATTATAAAATTATGATCTTAATAAAAACAAATAAAAAATAAAAATGATAGGTTGACAGAGTAAAATATGAGAAACCCAACTGATCAGCACACTCACCAATTTCTCTTCTCAGGCTCCATCCAGCAACAACTCCATCCCAGCACAAGTCAACCTTCAGCCCAACATGATACCCATTCATTGCACACACAGGGTACGTTCCACATTACTGTTCCTGCATACTGTAAATTAACTTCTATTGTAGGTTTTCTAATTAACCCCCTCCAACATTTTAACTTACAGAGAGATGAAGATGTATTGAAGATTGGAGAGATCAAGTACTTTGGCGTTGGCGGTGGATTTCCTCTTCAGTACTACCCGTATTATGGGAAACTTCTACATCCCCAATACCTCCAGCCCCTGGTGGCCATCCAGTTCGCCAACCTCACCGTGAACACGGACCTCCGCATCGAGTGCAAAGTATACGGAGACAACATCGACTACAGCGACAAGGATCGCTACCAGGGACGCTTTGACGTTAAAATAACGGTTCACGACTCCTCATGACCTCAGCTGTGATGTGCACTTCTTTCTCTCTCTCCCTCTCCCCTTTAGGACAAAACTAATTTAGAGAAAAATGTAAAGTTAAAATAAACTTGTTCACTAGTCTTGAAACAAACATAATATACAGGACCTCCACTTAATCTGTGTGCTTTACATGAGCTTTTCCGTGTATGTCAAGGGTTAGAAATACAGGCGGAGTAGCAATAGGCAATATTTATTCTATTGTAAATTAAAATATTTCATGAGCCACGACGCATGCTCATCTGTTACTGTAAATGGCAATTCCACTACTCACATGTAGCGATCTGTGTTTCTGTCCCTGAAGAATTATTCTCTAATGAGGTTTCTTTATACTTTTGGAGTGTCCAGTGCTGTAGACTAGCCGCATACCATGGCCGTCCTGTCCTGTTGTAATATTTGTTGTCTTTCTGTATGTCGGCTGTAGTGGTCCAAGGCACGTGTGCCTGCTTCTGTGTGCAAGTCTGTTTGTTTATGTGTGAGTGTGTGTGTGGTTTGTGCTTTAACTAACTGATATACTGGCATGGTTCTCTGATCCTTTTAAGGTCCATGTTTGAGAAAATGACTGCACTCCATGGCATCCTTGGTTATGTTGTTTGATTGTGGAAGGATATACAGTATTTCTAAACCTTTACTTTATAGTACACTGTTGTTAGCACATGGTTTAGTTCTGTTTCTGTTTGAAATCCATACTTATTCTTAATCCAATGTGTAAAGCCTTGTGGGTCCAGCGTGAAAGACTGTCTTCTCCATGGCAACGTGGCAACTCAGTGCTTCTAAAAATCTATTTTTTTGCTGTAGACATCACGTTATGTGGTGTAACTTTCTATTGAATGTTTTAACCATTTTCATGGTTGAAGAATTTTATATTTATGCAGTTGTACATTTTTTTGCAGGAGAAAGTGTAATGTATGAATGCAATACCAAAGTCGCTGGTCAAAGGTTAGAATATCAGAAGCAATGCAGTATCCCGTGTTATAGGATGTTAACTTGGTGTAACTGCTTAATTCAATGTTGAACATCAAAACACATGTCAGGAGTCCCATCTACTCTTGTCTCTTTATTTAATCTGGTTAAGATGGAAATAAATACATTGAAATACGTGCCTGCTGCAGTCGTTCAATACATTACATTTGCTGTTTTCTTTTAATTTTGGATCACCCATCCAAAATCTTGAAGAAATATTCCACCTGTGAAATGAATATATTTGTTGTAATTACATAGCTTTAGAATGAGGATATTAATTGTAATTAAACACCATAAAAGAACCATTAAAAAGCTTAACTTCATTCATAAAAAGCTGAAGTCCATTTGTCTTATCCAGAAATTAGACATTATTTTTTATCAGGCCAATTATAAGTGTGGTTAAAGTGTCACACCAGATTTCCTAGATAGTATGGCCAGACACGTGAACCTAGTAAATACTCCTGTGCAAAGGACCTTCATTGGCTACTATAAACTACCCTTGGGAATGTGGCTGCTCAGCCAGTCACAGGGCTAATGATTAACAAGGAGACATTTGTCCACAATGCCACAGACCAGGAGCTTGCCTGAGCAATGATACCAGTGGGTCAGACCCACTCCCTACAAAACAACAGCTTCGTCTGATTCCACGGCTATTCATTTTCCCATAAGCGGTGTGGTGATCTGTGGTGCCCCAACCCACAGAGGGAAGTCATGAGACTGTTGTCTTAGAAAGCTGAACTGCACTGAGTTAACTTTGTTCTGGGCTTCATGTAAAACAATAATGTGTTCAAGCAGCCAAGAGGCAATCAGTGAAACTCCTATTCATATGATGCCAGGAGTTACAGAGTGGAATGATGGTGGGTGCTCTCTGCAGCACTTGAAAGAGGGAATGTGTATGGGTGAGTGAAATACCACCTACCTCCAAAACACCATCCTCGGGGAGGTCTGTACAGTGAACAGCGTTCAGTACTTTGTCTTTACCGTAGAGAGCACGCAACGTCTTTGGACGGGCACTCCGTGCAAGTTCCTGTATGAAATAAAATAATAATGTTGAAAGTTCCTCTCATTGTGTAAAATTACCTCAACATTAACTTAGCCTAACATAATTTGGCCCCAGGTATGACATAATTTCTGTATTGTAACCAATAATTTTGACATTTCCTTCCAGTGGATATACAATCAATTGGAAAAAGTTACAAAATGTGTAACTCTGACTGCAAACAACATGTTCAGCTCAAGTGTCTGTAATAACAGTTGGAAACTGGAATAACGAGCCCTTTAAATCAAATCAAATGTATATCACAATTTCTGCACCTACATCACTCATGCATGGTTGATCCATAAACCTCAACATGCTATAAAATAAATCCAGACACTGACTACAGTACTTTTTCAACAAGTTGATCTAGAGGCATGCAGTGCGATTAAATCATGTTCCCATTGGCCTGATTTCAGAACTGTCGACGTGTCCATACCAGTTTATTCTAATTCTTCTGCTTAATGATTGAATGTCAAAGGGCTCACATAACCACGTCCCAAGGTCACACTTAGGCTCTTTTAGCTTCTACTGAAAAAAAAATACTACCGTCATAATCGGTATCAAGGTAGACGGTATATATGTGAATAGCTAACTAGAATAATATCCATTAGAACTTGGGAAATGGCTGATAAACTATTGTGCATATAATTTAGAATATAACTGACGCACAAAGCACAGTAACTAGTTAAGTTAAGGTCATATGGGCTGGCTTTCTCTCAAGGACATTTGCTCTAATTGAAAACAAACACCTAAAGGAAAAGAGTCACCTTTGCATCACATCACAGATCACACTGTTGTAAGTGACTCATGTACAGTGATTGCAGCAGAAAAATAGAATCTATCAGCAACGGCTGTTTACTTGTGTAAGAGACAAGCTCAATATAATGAAGTGCACAGGATATATTTTGAGTACATCAGGAATGTAAATAAACCATGTGCTCATACAGTAGTGACCTTGACATGGAGGTCACAGCCAAGACAACAAGGGGGAAAAGGGCTCAACTAAATCTAAGTGAGTCCCAAAACGAAGTGTTTATGCAACTGCACCTGTGACAAAACATTTCTATCTGAGGCAATAAGCTGTTATGTCATCTCACAAAACATATATATGGTGGGTAGTGTCATCCTAAACCACCCTGGTCTCTACTGTACGCAATGACTCTTAGCCATTTCACCTATCAACATCCAGATTCTCTAGTGATGTATTGGTGTAGCACAACCTCTGGACTAACAGTGACAAATCCACTTTTTCGGAGAGTATGTAACGCCTTGACAAAGAGGACGTTTCAACACTATTATTTTATACTAAAATAGAGCCAGAAGGAGGGAGGCATTATGGCGTACGGTTGGACTGATCATCCAAACTTTTCAGGTGAAGGGGTAATGAGAGTTCATGCAAAATAACAGGTGTAGGACACTATCCCTCACAGTACAGGCTTCTGACTGAATACATTTCCAGCATACAGTAAAGTATATATCAGATGTCTGTGTTCATCTGGCAAATTGATCATGTTACTGTAGCTACTCACTCTGCATCCGTTTTTGAATAGTTAGTTCACATTTACGCTGGAGACATTTACATTATGTTACAGATAGAACGAAAAATGGCCCGCATGCCACCAATTACACAGACAATAGAATGAGTCCACATGCAGGTGGCCTGTATGAAGGTTGGTTAACAACATCACATTGTGCACTGGACCGCTTCCCTATTGTGACACCTGTTACAATAGGGAAACACAGGTGTAGCTCTTAACATTAAGTAGAGGGCCTTTTTATTTAGGTAAACCGGTGCACCAGCATTGACAATATTGGTTCAATCAACAGTTTTGTTTATGGTGCACATAAACAAAATGGAGCGGATACGTTGAGAGCTACACCTGTGTTTGCTAGGATTCTAATGTGCGAAAGGGTCATGTACTATGTATTTATATTGCCAATATTTTATGTAGCCAGTACATAGTTGGAATGGATTGCATTATAGATTTCAGGAGTTCTATACAGTTAACATTGTTTACTTTTATAGAACATACTTTTGGTATGTAAAGTATTAAAGAGGAGGTAGGGGTTAGGGGTCTTGCATACAGTTAGGTTTGGCATGCTGGGAATCAAACCGGTAACGTTTCACCTGGGAGTTGGAAATATATTTTTACAAAAGTAATGTAATTTATCCAAAAAACTCACCTTAAAGGCAGGAATGCTTTGCTTTTCAGCACAATGTAATCTTGCTAATCAATCTTTATTTGGGCCACCTGCATGTTATTTTGTTGACAATACACACCCGGCAGAAGGGCTTTTACTCAAATGTTAATGCATCAAATGTTTACAACGCCTAACATCCCCCAACCCCACATATAACTTTCCATTCAATCAGGGTTTAATGCCTGTTTATATATTCTGTGTTTATAGATTATCCCTAAATAAGTCATCAATAGTTTTTTGTTACCTCAAGGTATTGACCTTGACCTTATACATGCAACAGAGTATTTCAGAATTACAGGGGTTATCTTTTTAAAAGTCCTTCAGTGACAAAATAAAAAACATACAATTTTAAATATGTAAAGTAGTAGATGTTATCATTTCATATAGTTATAAGGTCTGGACTACTAACATGTGAAAGAACAGATGGTTGTCTGGAACTTGATATACTGTAATAACATGTCATCATACTGATACTAATGAAGTTATATTAGCGGCAAAATGAATCAATTAGCACATTTGAAAGGCCTAAATCATATCTTTGAGACAATTATCACAATGTCTGGACTAATACTGCCACTGTGGTCCACTGATTCACCTCATATATTCAAGTGCTCTCTTATACTAAAGAATAATATAAACTCTACTAAGACATGACACATAATATTTAGAAGGGTATATTAGAATAATCTGACCCCATTTTATGATTAACCTGTTACCTGTTATAAGTGACCTGATGAATGGTAACTGATTAATGTTTGACAAACTATGGAAAAGTTTGAAAGGCTGGTTTATGTAATATCACTAATGCCCCTCCTAAGCAATGTGTATTCCATGTAAATCTATGGATAGTACTGCCATATCTTAAGAATAAAAGATATGGCCTGTTTATTGTAGCCTTGTGAAACCATCCTGAGCTCTAATATAATTTTGCCACAAGAATATGTCTGGAAGCCCTAAATTCAAAAGCGTTTGTCATAAGTGCAGTGCTAATACATTCTAGTGCTAATACATCAATCAAACTTCCTTACATACAAATGGACTACCTACTTTTACCTCACCCAATCATTATAAAATAATAAAACGATAATAATTTAAGTCTGAAAACTAAAATGTACGTTCGCTGATTTTGTCACCTTGGGGAAAATGTCTGCGTGACAAATAATTTTGCATTGAGGGTTTCCAGACTGATTGTCTCTATGATTATAGGCACTGCACAATTTGTTTTGTCACTTAAGATTGTTTACTCTTCCATTCAAAAGTAAACCATTTGAGACCCAGCGCAAGAATCACCACCAAATGATTTTACGACCACTGTATTCCCATAAAGTGGTCCATATGGCTTCACACCTTAAGGTAATGACTCTATCCCATAGTTTTGAATGAAGTTTCCAGACACAGAGCTATAAAAGAATGTGACAGTTTTCCACAAATTACAAATCGCAATATATCGAATTGTGGCCTTAGCACTCACCAAACGTTGCTACGTTATGACTTGTCAAACTGTAAAGGGGCAAAATTACCAAACTATTTCAAATCACAAACTATTGTATTGCACAAAGTATTCTACAATTAAGGAATTCAACAGGACACAAACGCATGGATAATGGTGTAATATATTTGAACATATTGTATCGTAGCTCAGTTAAGTAATGGTAAATTAGAAGCATGTCGTCCTATCATTAGATTTCACATCACGCACCAGTACAGCCCTGCATCACTGATTCTACAGGGTCTCCCTCTCTCTCTCTCTCTCTCTGCAAAATCTGTTGAGATTCCACTGCAATAATACATTTGGAGAATTGTTCACTATACTGTATGAGATGACTTACTGGGTCAGCAGGACCACAGAATTCACGGAATGTTCTCGCAGTGTCTGTGCCATGGATCTCCAATGCCATGCAGGATCCTGAACACAACTCAGTCACCATACTCTGTGGGAAAGAATCCAGCACCAAATTAGCAACCTATTCTGGTGAATTAATTCTTACAAGGTTAAGAAAATATTGCTGAATTATGAAGACTATGTATGAATCAATATGAATACTCTAAATGTACAAATCAATCGGTTGTAAACTAGATTACTTAGTTGAAGGCATATAATTATAACATGGTCTCCCAGGCCCTTGGATCTCAACGAGGATTATGCTGCATTTGAGTGAAGTCTGAGGTGGCAAACAGGTCACTGACACCTTCCATGCATTCCAGCAGGTGTGAGCTTGGAAATCGGAAAAACATGGATGTCCGTGCTTTATGCTTCACTTGTTGCATACAAGCAACAGCAACACAAACTATTGACAATTCTGTTGTTTTTAACCCTGTCGATTGTGACTATAACCGCTAATAACTACATAACAAGGACACATTTCAATGAACATAGCTTTATGAATGTTAATTAATGTAGTTAATTATCAAATTAGATGTCAATGTGTTTCAAAACTT
>JAODTR010000019.1:3417340-3450530 GCA_025399935.1 Amblyopsis rosae
TGGGGTCCCCTGCTGGAGCTGCTGCCCCCGCGACCCGACTCTGGATAAGCGGATGAGGATGGATGGATGGATGGATACATATGAGCGTACTAAGTGTACCGATGACAACCAGTTGGGGTGTAGATCTGTTTTTCTGTTTTTAGCCAATACAAATGCCGATTTTTATAAAGCGGGAATTTTGTCAATGTTATTGTTAACGCTAGCATTGATGTGTCTCATCACAGATCAATCCTATTACGGTACTTCGTTTACAGCTCAAAAAACGAATTTTAGAGTACAGTTATACTAATGTTAACCCCTACCAGGTCATGAAAATAGCCCAAAGCTGTGTACCGTACCGTAATAATGTTTTTACAAACATTTTACAAAACATTCTGCCTGGTCTCCAGAAAAAGAAAAAGATTTCAGCAACCATGCATACCGCAGCTTTACAGTAACTGACGTTACGGTACCATAACGAGAAAGCAGTTGGTGGAAATGTTTTAGCAAGGTAACGCATATGATAAATAGTATACATCAAATAAAGCACTGAAACAATTGGTAGACAATGTTAAAATGCAACGCTAACTGTAGTTAGCTATCAAGAAATAAACAGGCTAAGGCATTCCAGCATGGTCAGTGCGGTGCCTTCGCTGTTATTACAGGATATATTTCATTGTACCGGTACACACATTAAATACCGTATATAATTATCCAACTTACCATTACGGGTACTAACAAAACTATATCAAAGATGATTGCTTACGGCTGAGCATTGCTATGTTTACATTAGCAACGTGGGTGAAAGGGTAAGTTGCGTTCAAAGCATGGCGGGAAATGGTAAAACACACAAATCACTTTTTGGACATTTAGGAAATGGTGTCAAGCGCCAACCCATGGCGCCATCTAGTGAAGGGGAAATTTCAATATTGTTTTCATTGCTCCGAGTGTTCTTGAATGCTACATCATAGTCCTGTCCTCTGTCAACAAACAGGCAAAGACCAAGAGAAGAGACTTACAGTAGGCTACCATATTGTAGTTCACATGTGATTATTGATAAGAAAGCTGTTTGTGCACGATCAGGTGACGATAGAGTCTGTCAATTCAACTTTAATCCACGTTTAATGCAACGATGTGTACCAGATATATGGACTGTCCTCTAATTTTGGACGGTGGACTTGCAACTGAACTTGAAACTAAAGGTGCCAAGTTATCGGTAAGCTGCTACAACAATAAAGTCAGCTCAGCTAATACTACAGTATTACTCAACGTATAGATAAGCCTATTGTTTCTAACTATCACTAGGCTACTATTAAATGCCATGACATATGGATTATATGTAGTCTTAGAATTACCCAAATATATCCTGATCATAATTCTGTCTGTCTGTCTGTGTCTCTGTCTATATGATTTCCATATGTATCTTTACACATCCAGGGAGATCCTTTGTGGAGTGCAAGATTTTTACACACAGATCCTCAACTCTTAAAAGATGTTCATTATAGGTGGGTATTTATCCAATTCTATTCTGCTTAGTCTTTGAACATTTTATTTGTAAAGTGTTGGTGATGTTATAGTGCATTTCAACAGATACCTCCTTAGTGGTGCTGATATTATTACTACAGCAACATATCAGGCCAGTGTGGAGGGATTCATGAAGTATCTAGACCTGACCTCACAAACGGCCACCGAGCTATTGATGTCTGGAGTTCATTTGGCCAAAGACACAGTAAAACATTTTGTCTCTGAGAATGGTACAGGTACGCATGCAGTTTATTTGTGTTGAACTTTGAATAGGTTTAAGTAGCAATGTTTATTTTTTAACTATTAGTAATGCTGCTTAATTAAGATTCATGTTTACTTGTTGAAGAGAGGAGGTATCCATTGGTTGCAGCCTCTATGGGACCTTATGGGGCATTTCTTCTTGATGCATCAGAGTATAATGGGGCTTATGCAGTAAAAATTAGTATTGAGGTGAGTGGCTCTGGAGGCTAAACAGTTTATTTAAATTTTAACATTAAAATGTACACTGTGTTCATTAACTAGGCTAATGCAAATGTATAGTCTGCCTAATCAAACTTGGTATCTAGGTCAAGTCATATTGACATAGAGGTTCTGGGTGTTTGGTTATTAAATGTATTTTCCGCCATTGCAAGTCAATTGTAAACTAACACACTTTTTGTCAAATTCACCAAATATCCCCTCGCATTTCACTATCTTACCATTCTCTGTTGGCTGAAAAAAGTATCTGGTACTTTACAACATAAATTGGAACATAAACAAAGTGGCGAACACCTCTCAAACAACAAAGCCCTAGGCTTTGCAATACTTTTCAATATGTGGGAAGGAGCATCTGATGGAGTGTTTGATTTGAGTTTGAAGTAGGCAAGCATTCTCGAGGATGACTGACCCTGCTTTTAATTGTGCAGCAGGTGAATTAACTGATGTGTGTGAATGTGTCAACCTTTTGTGTGTTCCAAGGAGCTTAAAGCTTGGCATCGGCCCCAGATCAGCTGCTTGGCGTCAGCGGGAGCGGATCTCATTGCTTTCGAAACAGTCCCAAGCATCAAAGAGGCAGTGGCTCTGTTAGAGCTCCTCAAAGAATATCCTAATTCTAAAGCTTGGCTGTCCTTCTCTTGTAAGGTAATCATTGCTACTATAATGTACTTTCACAGTACACTATTACACAATAAGTTTTACTGGGTATATACATCTTTAGGATTCAAAGTGCATATCTGACGGCAGTCCATTTGCTGAAGCTGTCCAGATTGCTAATACATCCAGCCAGTTGATTGCAGTGGGGGTCAACTGCTGCTCACCGTCTCTGGTTAAGCCACTCCTGGATTCTGTCAAATCACAGCTGAGACCTGAGCGGTGCTGGATTGCCTACCCTAATAATGGTGATGTATGGGATGCGGAAAATGGGTGAGGATGACCAGATGAAGTTGTATACTTCAATTTTAATCAATCAATTGACCTTTGCCAAGCCCCACCCCTTTCACGTGTCCTACCTAGTTACTGTAACTAGGTAGGACAAAATAGAAAGCTATTACAGCAAAACAGACAGTTGATGGAAGGTTCAGTCAGATTCCGAAAATGCTCAATTGTTATTGGAGGACATGCAAAACAGGGCAGGATGTAGGAAAGGTCAATTGAGCCTATTGATAAGGTGGTTAGTTTTTATTACATTAGTTTCATATGTGGCTGGGATGGGCTGTCTATTTAATAAAGAAGTGTGAATTATTAATATTTGAATAGAGTATCTGCTTATCTAGAAAAGCATGGGAATAATGTTAAAGGAACAGCATATTTGAAATTAATATTTTAAAGATGTTGTGTTGATTTATGGAACATACATTACCTGTTAAACCAGGAATTAGAAATACTTGGTTGCATTTGCATGTAAGTAAAATGTTATATAATGTGACTGATGCGTAATTGCTCATGGCAAATTCTATGAAACAGAACTGAACTTTGAAATAAATGAGAAAAGGAAAATAGTTTTTTGGTAATTAGTTATACATTAAATGAGACTATAGGTTAACCTTTCTATTCCACATGTGAATAATCTCTTAAGATGGCAGTTATCGCCAGAGAAGACGTCAGTACCTGAACTAAGTTTGGACTGGATAAAGCAAGGTGCAGGAGTGATTGGTAAGGCTTTTCTTCTTCCATTTGAGTTCTTAAGTGTTCTCTGAATATTCGCAATGCAATCTCTTCATTCCTCAGGGGGCTGCTGTCATATTGGTCCTACTCAGATCGCAGAGCTACATCTGAAGCTACATGGAAGCCGACTATCTCAGGAACCACAGTTGTGAATATAAATCTATCTGTAATTGATTTATAAACAGATTGTTTGTTTAAAAGAGACTTGGCTGAAAAATAAGACCCACATTAAGCAGATTACAAAAACCTGATTTTTTTTTTTTTTAAGATGAATATGTTGATAGTTTTGGATTCAATAAAGACAAACAGCAACAAAGGCTAAAATAGAATAGAGAAGGTAATACATACAATATGACCAGAAAGCATGCAAATTTGTCTTGTCGTTCACATCTTGAAAATATACACAAACTACAGAGTGATAGATTCTCCATCATTAGTTATCCAGCTCTATTTTTCCAAAAGGTGTATATCATCTCATACCACTAAAAGCATGTCAGATGTTGTCACATATACATGTTTGATAACATTGTACTGTGGTACACACTGTATACCAGTCAATTAAAACTAAGATTATGTATCATGAATCTTTAAAACAGATTTTAATATTTATAGAACATTCCAGTAACTAATGTACTGTATAACATGGTATACACCTAAATAGTATAGTAGATATTTGTAATATATCTAATCAAATTGAGGGGGGAAAAGTAGTGGTAACAAGAACACCTCATCCTTTACTTGGATTTATTCAATAAACATAGCCACCAGCAACAAGCAATAGACTCAGTCTATGATATCTTCTTCAACGTCACTCTCAGGGGAGCTCCTGTGTCTGTACTCTGTGGTGTTGGACAGGCGTTTCCACGCTGTGTCTTTCTGACTTCCTGTGCTGTGTGAACGTCCCAAATGGGCCAGCCTCTTGGCCGAGGCCTCCGCACCCTCGACTCGGCTTCCATGGAAGCGCTCGGTGCCCGAGTGATGGAGGTCAGGGCGCATGATCTCCAGATTCAGAGCCCAGGGATCAAGCTTCTGCCAGTTTACCCGCTGGAATGCCATGATGCAATGAAGGTTGCCACCCACCTGCAATGAAAATGACAATGCCATCCCTGAAAGGCTTCACACAAATATTGCCAATTGACTTAACTTAAAATGAATGACTGGGCAACCTTTTTGGTTTTGCGGCACTGAATTCCCCTTTCTGTGTGACGGATGTCCAGGTATTCTGGATTTTGTGTGTTGAGGTCGGTCACTATGTCCAGCCATCTGAGAACATAGGTTTCATCAAAGACGACTCAGGATTGATGCAAGCCTAAATGCTGTGCTGATTTGTTAGAAACAACATACTTTTTGCAATGAATAGCTGGGTGTTTCCTACTAGGTTCACCAATAAGGATCCAATGTTCCAACTCATTTACTGGAAGTGGCCCTCTGCTTGCAAAAAAACAAAAACATAACAAAACAATGCTTCATTAGTTCATAGACCTGGAGGTAGACTAAAATGTGTCTATTTGCAAATGAAATTCAAGTGGGACAAACTCAAAACACAGTATAAATGAATACCAGCAAGAACAATATACCTATAAGCTTTAGCTGCTTTGAGTGGCGTGGCTTCAAATCCCACTGGGCAGAAGTAGTGATTCTGGCAGTGATAAATATAGGCCATAGAGTCATCCTTCAGTCCTTGCGTCAACTTCTGTAATGCTCCTTCAGCTAAAAGGTGTTTTGAGAAGTTAACAGACATCTTCAGAGGGCATTACAAATGAGATGACTAATGAACTCACCTGTTTCTCCTGCAGTCTTGTGTTTCCCGTGCGGCTTGTACAGAATGTACGAACAACCTCGAACTCTGAAATTCTCATTGATTTGTCTGAACCATCTACAAGGGAAAATACATCATTGGTACAACATTGTGGCGTACAGTACATCGTACATGCATTAACATTACTGCAATAGACAGGATTTAACACTTTAACCAAAGCAACTTAACAATTAGTACATTTATCAATAACTGAGCATTCTATTAGAATAACAGCAACATGTCATCACAGCTACAATTCTATATATTTCACAGCATCCTGACAATTATCATATAATTTATCCTCAAAATAACTAATGCTAATTGCATACATAGCAGCAAAGCCCTATGTTTTCTAAGAGCTGGTCTAACTGAGTGGGAATTAAAAGGAACCAATCACTGAAGCAATGACCGGTGTAAGTAGCAATAGTAAATATAATGTACCGCATAAGGGTGGCATTGCCAGTGAAAGGGCCGAACTTGATCTCCTCAAAAGGTGGCTGGAACCCCAGAATATGCAGTGCCTCCTCCTGGGATATGGGTGGGAGGCTATCCATGCAAACAGACACTTATTAAACCATGTTCACATCCCAGTGCATGGCACATACTGTATATTGCTACACCCAATCTTCACGTTTATGTGGCAAAATAATGTGACAATTTGTCAGCACATTGCGTACAAAACTGCACACCTTCCTGCTCCTACAGTACTGTACAAGAAGTTCCAGCAGGATACCAAAGAAGAAATTCCACAAGACGTCTTGTACTGGGGCCGACTAATGCAATACCTAAAACACAAATTATTTTAAGTTTTAAGACAGACATGACCATGACGAGAATACCATTTGAATGTCTTATACGCTACTGTACATGTCTGCTGTTACTTAAAATGTGATCTTTCTGTAAAACAGTGGTTATGAAGCCTTAATGAAACCTTACCATCTTCGCAGATCTAAGACTTTCCTCTGTTTGATCTCCTCCAGTGAAGCCTGGGAAGGAAGGTCGTGGAGGTTCCTGCTAAGCCTGTCTGAGGACTTCATTTTCTTGGAACTTATATTTTTAGTATTGCCTAAGACAAATATCATACATATAATATCAGTGCAGGCGTTTACGTCGAGGTCATTCACAATATTGAAAGCACACTTAAATGCAGCAGGAGCTACAATAATTTAGAATAAAAAAAGCCTGCTTTTCTTCAAGAAAAGCCTTGGAACTATGAATGTATCATTTATCCAACATATGAAGCTGTGGCTCTGAACCTTTTTGAATAAAGGAAAAGGCACATTCATAAATAAGCATTTTCCTTATTTCTCACCCTTGATGACCAGATTGGCATCAAACAGTGGACTGGGACCCCCCTTTCCACACACACACACACACACACACACACACCACAGGAACCCTGACCCCATATTATTACAAACCATATTGCACACCAGGCCTGCACAAAACATCTACAGTGTATGGAAGAAAACATGAACTTGTCTGACTTACTCGTTTTAATTTTCCTAGTAAGCACAGCATCAAAATCTGTCTTATCAATTTCCCAAGCCAAAATATGTTTGGCTTTGCTGGAGACCACCTCCTCCATATCAAAATCCCCATCTGAAGCCCTGTCAGTGGCCTGACCATGGGAGAAATCAGTGTCTGTTTTGTGTTTCACAAAAGCGGCGCCATCAGCATGCTTGTTAGAGACCACATCCCTGGGTATGTTAGTGGGGCAGTAAACAGACTCAGCCTGGTTGAGAAGAGCATAATCGGAACAGACTGTGTAGAACTTCTCTCTGGAGTGAGTGACGGGACAGGTCCATGGAACATGAAGTTCAGCACTTGAGGCACGCCTTCCTCTTTGGGTGTCCCTGCGATGGGAGCTCAACTGACTGCTTTCATCGAGTCTTTGTGACATTGCCTGGTCAGACGGCCCAGAGAAGTACTCTTCTTGACCTTTTGACGTATTAGGCATTGAACAGCCACTTGGGTGGTGGATGAGAGAAACAGTTGCTGCTGAGGATGCAGAAGGGATTGTTGTTCATACTCGGGATTAAAGTGAAAGCAAAGTATAATTAAAATACTAAAAACACGATACAATTCAAGACTCAAGAAGAGGTAAATATCATAATCGTTTCAGACAAGCAAAGTAACAATAGTCTACTTCTTTCTATCCAATAGCCCATCATCGTGTACCTGTATAAAACAGTGTCACACCATTGAACGTCATGACCATTACATTTTTAGATATGTAACGTTCTGATAACTAACGCTACCCTTTGACTATCACAATTACTTATCTGCAGGACATTCTCCAAAGCCTGCCGAAGGTGCTGGGAGGTGTTGCAGCACTGTGGTACTAGCTATTAAGCAGAAGATAACCTGTAAACTCAAAGACGCGGAGGCACTTACACGATTAATTGCACAACTGTACGTTTTGACCCTATCCTGCGTGCTGTTACATGAAAGTACATAGAATTAACTAAACCATGTGAACATCTAGAAGTGTTTTTTTGTTTTTGCCTCACTCAATAGACGCTATTCGTACAGCCGACTATGCTGGCAGATATAGGCTTCTTCCGCCTTGCACTCACGGACTGTACCAGTTTCTCAAGCCGGAGGTTTATTTTGCTCCGTTTAAAATGATTGTTGCAGTTATATTTAAGAACAAAAGCAAAACGCATCACAAAATTATTTCATTATGTACAGAAACGTTTTTGTTTGTACTGATATTAAACCATCTTTAACCCGGCATACATATTATATATATTTTCCTCACTTCTGACCTATGTTTTTAATTCCTTAAGATGTCCCCAGTGGTCCAACCAATCATTTGGACTGAAACATAGAAAGGTTGAATAAACTACATTAAAAGATCGGCGCGATAGTGACCATCGCCACCGTACCTGCGGCTAAGTCACGTCACGTTAACTCAATTTTGGCAAGGAATTCAGGTAAACATAGCCTATACTATACTGCTTATACGTTTCAAGCTTTCAATCTTGATGTAATTAAGTTGGCATATTGTTCGAAAATGATTTGTGAAGCTTACATTTCAGGGGTCATGTTGTTACATAATATAACATTGTTGTTTCAATATGGAATGAACTGTGTTTCCTGCAATAAAAAGTTCAATATTTCAAAGAGTTTAGAAACAGGAATACAAGCGTTGAAAATCCAATAAGTAGCCTATTAGGTCATCATATCATTGAACTATTCGTGAATGTTCAAAGTCCAGTGTGGTTAAACATTAAATACAGGATATATAAAAGGTTTACCTTTTCTGTGTTCACATATCATTTTTAGTGTTTTAACCTTGAGAACAATGTCAAGGAAGGTGATCATTGACACAGACTGTGGCATAGACGATGCCCAAGCCATAATGATGGCTTTGGCAGCACCTGACATCCACATTTTGGGTATCACCTGTTGCTTTGGCAATGCAAGTGTGGAAAATGTGTGTCAAAACGTTTTGAAGGTGCTCTCAGTTTGTGAACGTAGACAGGTAAGTCTTTAAATGTCTCAGTTGTGGGTGAATTTACGTGTTTTGCCGCAATGTAAGAAGTCTCAACTCATGTACACATTGTCCAAGATACCAGTGTTTCAAGGCTCTGCTGGGCCTCTTGTCGGTGCCAGTAATTCATCTAGTGATCACTTTGGAACTGATGGACTAGGAGATGTGATTGAAGACAGGGATCCACAATGGAAGGAGAAAATCAAGAGAGAGCATGCCGTTAATGCAATGATCAGACTGGTATCTAAACACCCAAACCAGGTAAATCATTCATGTATTCTTAATACTAATCCCTGTTATGGACTGAACAGGGATAATTTATTACATTCTTTACTTGTAGGTCTCCCTGGTAGCTCTAGGCCCTCTCACAAATCTGGCACTGGCTGTTAAACTGGATCAAAGTTTTCCTCTAAAGCTCAAAGACCTTTTCATAATGGGTGGAAACATGGAAGGTAGCTAATATTGAATGTGTGTATTTTTGTATTTTGTCTGAGAATTTGTGTCTTTAAAACAGCTTTTCTTTGTAGGAATAGGCAATATAACATTATGTGGAGAGTTTAACTTTGTCCTCGATCCAGAATCAGCTTATATTGTTCTGGAAGAATTCCTCTGCCCAACACAGATTGCGACATGGGAATATGCTTGCAGAAATAAACTGACATTGGTAAGAGGTTTTACCAAGTGCCTTATTCAAAAACCTGCACAATGTTTCTACTTTCAACAGTGGCATTTGTTTGATATTGATTCTGTAGGAGTTCTTTGAAGAGTTGCTCAATCAGGACACACCTGCAGCTCAGTTCATGAATATGATAACCTCTAAATGTCGGGCCTATTCTAAGGAACCTATGGTGAACCGGAGGGATGTTTACTTTGGACCTGGTTTTGTCTCGTATGACTCCTACGCAATGGCAGCTTTCATCGATAATACTATTGTAACAGAGGCAATTGAATGTGCCGTCCACATAGAGCTCCAGGGCACCATCTGCAGAGGAATGATGGCACTAGATCAACAAAACCTTCTGAAGAAAAAACACAATGTATTTGTAATGAAAATGTGTGATGTGACAAAACTTTGTCAGTTGCTCATGGAGTCCCTTAGACAACCATGCAGTGCCAGTTCATAGAAGGAAAAAAATGGTTACAACGTATAATGCTGTAAAATATCAGTTCTAGTTAAGTTCCCAGATATATTTTTATCTAAATTAAATCAGCTTTCACCATTTGTGTAAAAAGGGAATCAAGAGAGAAATCAAGATCTACTTAAATGTTTTACTTTCATAGTCTTTTATTTTAAATGTACTGCCAAATTGAGCCAATATACAATACAACCTCAATCTTCGTGTTTAATTTAAAATGTTGCCAAACAAGTTTTATTTAGGGGAAACCTAAATTAAAAAATGGTACCAATTATTTTTCTTTTGGCCATGTGCATGTCGAAAATGGTCAATCATTCATGTGGTGTAATGCATTATAAAAGCAATGTTCATTACAGAGAAATGAAAATACATTTGTTCGACAATAATACTGAACTTTTGAAAAAACATAACTTTCAGAAATTAAATGCAGCATTACCAAATGCATGGACTCTCTAAACACACAAAAAATGCATTTGCACTGCCGAAATATCTCAGAAAATCCAAGACCTTTATTTAATTTATTGGCAGCTGATAAAACAAAATAAAGTTTGTATTTCCCCACTGAGTAAATAAGTGCAGGGCTGGGGTTGGTAACTTAAAACCCTGAACTACAAACATGTTATACTTTAATATAACATATTTCAGTTAGGATTCGCTGATAAAATTATTTGCTTCAGTATTTGTTAAAGCCATAGCCCAGGTGTTCTTTAGCTGCCATCGTCTGAGGGGTTATTGGGCCATGGCTCAGAGCTGCGCCTACTAAATGTTGGGCGCCACATACTCCAGGGGTTGTAGGTCCGACTCATCTCAGTGGGGGCTGGTGTGGGTGTGTGAGGGGCTGGACTGTGGACTAGATCAGTAAGAGTTGTTGAGCTGGGAGCTGGAATGAAAGAGTGCAAGGCTGAGTCTGCAGTTGTAGACCAGATGGAGCTCCCAAAAGGCGTGGTTGAGGACCATGGGTTCCGGCTGTTTCCCAAGATTGTCTATGCACAAATGGAAAAACAAAGTTAGCGGGTTGACGATATCAGCCATGGTAACTATTAAATCAAATAATGTATTTATTAAGCACATTTAAAAAAATGGCGAGTAAAGTATAATCAAGTTAAAAAAACAAAAGAATCCAAACAACTAATTGCTTAAACCCATTTGCAGATTCAAAAGCTAAGGAAAATAGGTATGTTTTAAGAAGAGATAAAAAAATGTTGCTGCTAGCGGAAGAGCTAATATACAAAGGTAGCCTATTTCAAAACCTTGGTGCAGCGACAGAAAAAACAGTCGTTTTAGTTTTAAACGTGACCGTGGGGCATGCAATAACATTTGCTAATGCTACTGCCCTCAATAAGGAGAAATATATTAGATACATTAAGGGGCATCTGGTAAGGATGCCCTCTGGGCACCTCCCTAAGGAGGTGTTCCAGGCACGTCCAGCTGGGAGGAGGCCTCGGGGAAGACCCAGGACTAGGTGTAGAGATAATCTCCACACTGGCCTGGGGAAAACCTAGGGATCACCCAGTCAGAGCTAATTAATGTGGCTCGGGAAAGAGAAGTTTTGGGTCCCCTGCTGTAGCTGCTGCCCCCACAACCTGTCTACGGATAAGCCGGTGACGATGGATGCATACATTAACGGCAAAAACGGAAGCTTACTGCTGTTGGGTCGGTTGGTGAACCAGGGCTGCTGGCCCAAGAGTGCAGAGTGTTGGTGTTTGGGGCATCCCAGATCGAGGAGGATACAGTTTGGAATTCAGGCCAACTTTGCTGAGGCTCAGGCATCTTTGGGATATTTATTCCACTAAAAACTGAAACGAAAGAAACCCATGTGTTGCATCTTGTCCACCTTGACGCGAAAACTATATATTGTACAGATAGCATGCGTTCATGAGGTTTACCTCCCGACAGGTTGAAAGAATTATTGGGTCCAAATGCAGAAAATGAGTTGGCAGAATTGAAGTGTGGACTATTGACTGTCTCAATGGGACTCCATAATCCGGAGCTGTGGAGGAGTTGATAGAATGTTTAGAACATCTGTTCTGATAACTCAGGAAGACATTTGTTGTTCTGGGGCAGTAATGACCTGTCAGAGCTGTCACTCTCCACTGACGTCATGTGCTTCAGTGTGGCGTCTTGGTTATCGGCTTTACTTTGGCCAGTGCCACCTGACAAGAACACAAAGCATTATACACGGCTTACATGAGCAGCGATATACACATGTACATTCCCTGAGACATACAATTCCAGCATTATCTACAGTATGTCGCAACTACCATATCATCTGCATGGCAGCTGGTGAGCACTCCAAATGACAGGTTTGTTTATCGTACTACAAACACTGGCAAGTGTCCCTGTTTAAATCTCCCCTGCTAAGGATGTCACAGACATCTCAAATGTTCACGTGAATATGATCTTAGCTCACCACTACACACCTGGACTTTTGTCGTAACCTGCCGCCACGGCAGCAAAAGTGGGATTCCCATTTTTACCCGGAAGAGAAGTGGCTATGGACAACTTGGTTCCGGGGGTCTTCTTTGAATTTCCCTCGCTACAAAAAAAGTGTCAAACACAGAAGCACCTTGAAACAAATTATTGAACTTAATTGGTATTTGTGGAAATACATTCATCTCTGTGGTGCAAAGGTTGTGGTTTGTTGACAATCGTTAATGTAAGTAACAGTTATTAGAACGTCTGTAAAGTGGCGTGATATACATGCATACGATATCTCGATTTAAAGAATATTGCGATATTTTGCAATTTATTACTTTTTCCAACTTCAAATTATGTCCCCAAAACAAATCTATTGTCAACATCTGTTTGTTCATCTCACATAAATTGTATTGCTGCAAAATGTGATTGTCAAGCAGACTAATTGACATGAACAATACATAAATATTAGTTAAATTCTCATGGGCAATTTATATAATAATAGATAGAAAAGAAAATGTATTGCGTTACTTGGCGTCCGTGTATAGTTATAGTATTGCCATGGTAAATATTACAATACTATGCTATTGCAAAACTAAATATAGATTTATGCCTCTTGTCCAATCAAACTAGTTGTTTGGAACTAATTGTTCTATAGGCCTACATTAATATGAGGTACAAACCCCCAACGTGGGTAATGTGCTCATGTTACGCAGAAGTCACTAAGTAAGCAGCACCTGTTGGCATTGAGTACGCTACTGTAGGTGCCTCGGGACGCTAAGCTCGGGGACAATGGTGGAGGGGAGCATGTCCTGGGTGAAATGCCACTCTTCAGGAAGTAGTCTGCATTCATTGTCTGTATGGAGATCTGCTGGAGACTGTCCACGGCTGCATGTGGAAAGAGCCACAGAGACTAGAATTAAAAGTTAACAGATGTAGAACGCTCTACAAACCTAAAATGGCCAGAATGTCTCTTTTCTTTTAATTTTATTTAATTTACAAATTGTGTCCTAAAAGCATGTGTTCAATATAGAATCAGTTAGGCAATACATTTTGTTTACACTAGGGGTCGCTAAATGCAGCAGAAACACGTGAGGTTTAGCAGAGCAACAGAAAACAGAAAGCGGTGATCAGTTAAAAAATGTGTGCCAATGTAAAGTACATAATCTAGCAATCAATGATAGATGCAACAATTGGCTTGTAGTATGGCACAACTGTACACATGACAAACACAGGGCCGTTTCACAAACATGGATTAAGCCTAGTAAGATCTTTGAATATCTTTGAAGAAAAAACAAGTTCTTAGTCTAGGACTAGAACTACATGTCTGAGAAACCAGCCCATAGAACAACTGTCTGGGAATGACTTACAGTTGCTGTTGTTGAGAGGAATGTCCCATTCAGGAGGGGCAGAGTCCCTCTCACCCTCTGAGCTGCTACTATGGCCCATCTCTGAGACTGAACCGTTGCAGAGCAACTTGGCCATCGCAGAGCCACGTCCATCCTCCTGCTTTCCAGCCACTGCGCAGATCAGCGTGTCAAAGGGTAAGGCATCGCAGCGTGAAGGGGCAGTGGATACATTTTGAAGGAAAGGAACTCACGTCTCGGCTTTTGCAATGTTCTGGGTTTAGTGGCACCGGTAAGGGGGTGAAGAACTTTAGATGTGAATGTCTTGCGCTGTTTATTCTCCAGGGGTGTAACATATGGTAGCTCAAGGGAACTGACAAAATAAATGATATAAAGATCATGAGTGGATAAATACAGTAGGAATAGAAAATTAACAGTCAAATGCAAGAGGCAGTATTAGCTCACAAACCTGGATTTATCTGCTGGGGACTCCTTTTTTGCAGTTCCTTGTTTTTTACTTTTGGGTTTAATTAGAAAACTAGAACTTTCCTCTTTCCCTTTTTCTGTGGCTACCGTTTTCCCTGTATTCTTTACTGGTTCCTAGCAGAAAAGAGGACAAAAACTCTAATTAGAAACAGTACAGAAAGAAAAAAAAAAAAAAGTATCTTAATGTAAAACGATTACTGTACATGAATATTGAAAATACCTCCTTGATGCTGGCCTCCACATCTGGATTGGAAGTCTCTGTGGTCGTGGAGGAGCTGTCATCATTGTCAGCCAGAGTACCTTTCAGCTCATCTCCCTGAGTCTTTGGCTTGGCTTTCTTCTCCCGCTCTTCCTTCTTTTTCTGGGCTTTTGTTTTACCCCGAAGTTTCCCTTTAGGCTCAAGTACTTCAGGATAGAGAAACAAACAAACACACACACACACCTACTTGTAACATCGATAGCCTTAGCATGCGCTAATAAATTTGTTCCCCTTGCGCTAATATAAAGTTCCTTCGGTCCTTCACCAGTAATGTAGCCTTTGAAGCACACGCCCCTCCCTCACCCTCACACAGTACACTTAAGGTTCACACCCCTCTGTACCCCTCCCGCCTGCAGACACACCTGTATTCCTGCACAGCTGTATTTTAAAAACCCCAATAACGTGCTGGGTCACACACTCGAAGCGTCCCAAAAGACTTCCATTAAAACAAACCATCCATGTGCACCTGCCACCGACGATGCACACGCATACCTTTGTGTTGTGTCGGCTGGGTGCTCTGCTCCTGTAAAGTCTCCGCAGTAGGCAATTCAGGACGATCAAGGTCGCTGTCCATTATACCCAGCAGGCTGTCGTATTCGGGGTCCTCGGGGCCGAGGGCCTGGCTAGACGATGACCCAGGTATGCTTCTGCTCTGGAGGTCGGCCAGGCCTACAGCTTGCTGCTGCTGGTGCTGCTGTTTGGTGTTACGAGCCTTCCTATTGGTCAACTGGCACTGAGCCTGAAGGCTGTCTTGGCCGGAGCAGTTCCCTCCTTTAGACAGCTGGAAGGAGGCAGCAGCAGCAGCTTGCATAGCTGAGCGGCCGTAGCCTAACCTGGGCCTCCTGTCCTGGCTGTCGGGGTCCGATAAGGCTCGGCAGCTGCCTTGTCGGCCGCTGCCCCGGGAGGCTCCGCTGCCAGAACCAAATAATCCTCTGGAGTTCTGGTGCGAGTCACTGTATTCATTTGAGCTGAAGGGTGTGGGGGAAAAAAGCTTGATTAAATTGGTAGTAGTCTGACAATACGATTCAATCTGTGTTGGTTATCTGGCCTTTGCATGATTCATGAAAATTACCAAGAAAAAAAATAAGTAATTTGTGTAACTAAAAGAAAAGACAACCAACGGGAACCATTCAATTTTAGGAGCAGACACTTGTTCAGTATTAACTGCATCTTAAATGTATCATGCTGCTTGTTATGTCATCAACAGAAATGTGTGAGCAGTCCCATTCGGCATTAGACCAAATTCACACTTACTTTGATTCACAGTGAATCTGGACTATTTCCCTGAGGTTGAATGGTCTCCCAGTCTCCAGAGTAAAGTTGGGCTCCACAGAGAGGTGTCTTTTAAAAGGCTCCCAGATGCTTTGTGCTTCGAGGTATGAAGTAGCAATCACCAGAAGGAACATTAAACTAAAACACAGAGAGGAAAGAAAAACAAACAAAAAAAAAAAAAACAACAGTGTGTATAATGAAAAGTTGGGTTGAAAAGAGACTAAGTTCCTGAATGCTCTTGTTGGAGCAGCACCAACCTCATGATGAGAGACACTATAACGTAGAGCTCCAGCTCCCAGCTGGGTCTGGGTAAGGTCTCAGCACACGTAGCTAGCATGTGGTAAGGCAGGGAGGCGTTGAGGACAAACACAAACTCTGAGCCTCCGCTGGTCACCCACTTCAGCTCCCGGATCACTCTGGATGACGTGAAGTCAGGTGTGAATCTGGAGGGAGGTCAATATTAATGGTCCTGAACTGGAGAACAATTCATTTATTAAAACAAATTAATAGGAAGAAAAATATTTTTTAAAAATGCCTCCAGTCCATTGTACCTAACATCCTTAATTTCCCTGCAGTTCTACTCTTATAATTTCAATTAAATATAGAATAATAGAATAGCTGCTGGAATTTTCCGTGCAACAACTTACATTCAAGACCACAGAACTGGTGTACTTATAAATCAGCATAAATGCAATGCAATTAACAACGGGGGAAGATTAAAAACAACATTAACTCAGGGAAGAGAGGAGTCTGCATTGGCCCGGAGAGCTATTACTGTTGACCAACACACCAACACTAGCTAGTATAGTATTAATAGAGACAATGACTACTGTGTACCGTGTGCATTGTGGACAGACGCAAACATCCCCTGGTGTGAACACCCAGCAACTAATAAAGTAATGCTTATGCCAAGTTAGTCTCACATTTATAGGCCTTGGATCTGTGTGGATTCAGACCCTAGAATAAAAAGATCTGTGTCAAAACTGCCAATATTGAATTAAGCTTAAAGTTAAATTAAGCTTATGGGGCCGGGGTTTATAAGACTGGGTGTACTGACATCGTAGCATAGGTCTTACACAGAGAGACGTCCTCTCTCTCTTTCCCACTCCCTCAACAGGATGTTCTATGCTGTACATTGGGCCCGAGAACATCTGGGTTTCTCAAATGAATGCTGACCCAGCCATAACACCACAACATGTCTGCTATGCACTTGAACAGAAAGAGAAACAACAAGTTCCTCTCACTTACAGTATCACGAGGTCTTTTGACGCATTGGATTTAAGCGTAAATTCTTGGCAATTGAGAACTTTGAATCCATATCCTTCACAAACTTGTCCATTGATCTCTGCAGATCTGATGGTTATCGGGAGCAAGCCTGTGTTCTCCACCCTGAAGGTTCTTTTGAGAGTGAAGTTTGGCTCCTTAACTTTAGTCTCTGAAACAGGACAGGACAGTGGTGCAATAAATACTGACAAACTGTATTGTCAAACTACACAACTACAAATAAAACAGGATTATAGATAAAGAGCTATAATTTTATTTTATTGTGAATTTGGCAGATAACTATGGCAATGGTATTTATTCATGTTAATGAATATCCAATGCTAAATACCTGAAACCATCTGAAATTCTTAGACAACCAATATTCTCATGATAGCATAGTTTCACCCACAATTACCAGAGCTCAGTCTTCGTAGACAAATTACAGAAAACAAACAAGTGTGTAGTATTTTCTTTTTGCGTAGAAAAGACCCTTGCTGTTGAGCCATAAATATATATAAATACGTACTTTCTGTGCAGTCTTTGAGCAAGGCCTCGGTCATCTTAAACCTTAGTGAGTTTCCTTGTCCTGGATGCTTGCCTGCAACTTTCAGGCTCTCTGTTGTACCGCGGCCTTGTAGCACAATCATGTCGATCACAGTCAAGTTATTCCTAAAGAGATTCCCAACGAAGCGAACCATTTCAAAATGAGGCTTTATGTAGGCAATCATTTTGATGGGATACATTTTAGTTAATTAGGTTTATGTATTAAATGTATACAGCACGCTGAGATTTCTTTACTGATATTAAACACTTGATGTCTAAAAAAAAAGAAAAGAAAAAAAGAGTGCATTTGTCTTCGTAAAAAAAATACTCAAAAAACAGGTCTGGCATACATACGGGCACAACATACCTGACTATGAGCAAGGAGGAGACACTGTGGTTGCTGATGGGAGTAAACCTCACATTGAAGGACTTGACCTCTCCAGGAAGGAGGACAAGATTGTAGACAAAGGGTCTAGTTGTTTCCTCCACAAACCCTGTACTGCTCTTCATTATGGTTGACTGCCAAACACACAACCAGCTGTGTTCATGCCCACTCACATTTTTTACAAATGCATTCTGGAGATTATTAATTGGAAATATTTATTTATTATCCTCACTTCATTTCTTTGGACCTGGAACTCCAGTGTTTTTGTGTCAATGTTGATGTTGGACAAATTCCCTAAAGGTAGCCTGAAGGAAAAAAATAAAAAACACAAGCCTGTTTTTCTTCAGGGCACACCAAGTAATTCAGAATTACACATTGCTAGAGTTGTAGAATGCACCAACCTGTCGGCTAGCTTCCCAGAAAACACAGATGGATTGGGAAAGAGAGCCAAGGGGAGCACCTGGACAAACACAGGGACGTCCGCGGGGTTCTCTAGCACTACCACCTTGTCCTAAGGAGAAACAAAGAGATGATGCTCTATTTCAAACACAGCAGCTCACAGTACTATGCTTAGGCATGTGTCTCTAGCGTTACATTTTAGAAATGAAAATCAGGCAACTGTATTCCTCGTACTCACAGAGGAACTGTTTGTGTTGGTCAGTGGAAACATAATTTGCCGGGAAGAGTTAACCAGTGATGGCCAAGTTAACCGTGCTGTCAATTTGGCCTGCACGTTTTTTTGAAGGTCTGTGTTTACTTCAAACATGGCTTCAACCCTTTTGTAAAAAGAGAAAATGTCATTAAACGCATTCAAAAGTGCACAGAAAACTCCAGCAAAAACACTATTTACTCATGGCCGGAGCGCTCTTTCAGTTCTCTCCATCGTCTGAGGAGTATCTGGTGCAGATCCACATCAGAATCCCAGATATCCTCCTGCATGGCCAGGCCATTTGGCTTGGCCTCCGCTGCAGAACAAAACGCACGTTGGCTCTTTAAAAGAAGACTGCTGTGTGCTGATATGGATGGAGAAGGTTGCGGTGCCAAGTTTAACTTGAGAAAACAGACTGAGGGAAAACTCACATTTAAGGACAAATGGCAGTCCCACATAACAGTGTCCGGTACATTCCAAGCTGGCATCAAAATAAATATTTGCAACCTGCAAGAGATATGTAGATGTAGGGGATCAATAATGCAAACGGTCAATTAATTACATACACACGCACACACTACATTGCATTAAGCAATCAAGGAACTGTGTCAACGTGTGAAAGGGAGCATGAAATGACTCCTTTAATGCATTTTGGATTAAGTGGAAAAAGCGAAGCGCTGTGAATACACTGCGGATGCACTGTGCTCTCAAAGTCCAGTCTCTCTATTTGACAAGCAGATTCATGTGCAAGCCTCAGACAATTAGTGACAAAAGAGAAGGCTGAGGCGTAAGCACACACACAAGCGGACAACGTTTGAGGCAAATGGATGCTTTCTTGTTTTTTCTAGCTGTGTCGTATACAATCTTATTGTCACGGTTTGTTGGTTCACGTTGCCTCACAGAATGGCCCACCTTTGTTTTGCGTCTGGGCTCCAGTTCGTCCTTATTGTTACGAAGCCTTTTGTAATAGAAGCGCACATCGTCTGTCAGAGAGCGGATCTGCTGTAGCTTCACCCTCTGTGTGAAATAGCTATGTATGCTAAAGCTCTGGTGAACAATCTTCCCCTAAACATGGAGAAAACAGGTTAGCGAAAAAAGTTTAATTAAAATCTGCAGCTGCTCTGGATATTTTTGCACGGTTACGGTTAGGAAAATAAGTGGTTGTTTGTTATGACTCTATTAATCAGTATTCTCACAATGTTTGGCCAGTGTTTCATCAGCAGAGGCTACTTACGGGAAAAGAGGGCGGCAGGATGATGTGTTTGGGAGAACTGCTTAATGTTCCCACTGCAACGACTGCCTTCACTGGGATGGTTAATATCTGAGAAGATGGATTATTTTTCCTTTAAATGCATGCCAGGCTGAAATGTTCTACCAAAAAAAACTCCCTGAAAAACGACTCGACACATACCTCATAATCTGTGGTGATATGTACGGCGCCGTCATAGGTTCCCTCCAGAGCCCTGGCTACAAGTGTCACTCTGAATGCTGCATAGTAGCCAGAGGCTAATATCACCTTGACAAAGAGACAAAAGGCTAATATCACTTTCACTGGGCGATATATATATTTTTTCCCTCTCTAGTTTCTGGGGTGGCTTTTAACCAGTAACGGGGACATGATTCACACATTACCAAGCTCTTACTGTTTTGTGATGTGAGGCTGAGGAGTTCTGCAGCTCTCTTATGCGGCTCACAGCCACTGTTCTGTTTCCTTTCTCTGTTTTCAGCAGCTCCATGGTCAGGCTGTCGCCTGTAACCAGCCAGGACTTGATCTCCAGCTAAAGAGAGTTAGACAACCTCAACAATAGCAAATACAAACCCATGGATGTAAGGATATAAATTCACTATGTATGGGTTTGGATTAGAAGAAAAATGTAAATGCTAATCTGCAGCTTGGCAAAATCCTGGACTGTATAGTTTCCACATGGTGACATTAGGGATGCATTGTTTCCTTTGGTTTTCTTTCGATTTCCTTGTGATGCATCCAAACTAACAATTTGAGACCATCAGAGAAATTTGGCAATTTTATATAAATTCCCTACAAAATCTGACAAATCTATTTACGAGAATAATATTAACTCATCACTGCAAAACAGCTGATTTTTTTGACCAACTGAGTCCTAGTCAAAAACAGAGAAGGCCTCTTTGTCACAAGGAGTGAAATGCAATCTGTACCATTTTGTTCTTTAAATACTGTGGTACAGAAACTAAGCTGAGAAACATTTTAAAGATACTGGAAAACCTTTCACAAGGGGCAATCTGTATGCCTGCACAACTGACCACTAAATTGTCTGTGCCGGTCACATTGCATGATACACTATAGATTCTCACCTCTATGGGATTACTGTTGGCTACCACAAGAGTGATGCTGCTGGTATCGGTGGCACTTCTGACCCCAAAGTCCAGGAGCTTCTCTCTTAGACTGGGCGACAGGACCACAGGCTGTTCAGAAGCACACAAAAAAAAGATAAGAAGCCCCATTACATAAATGCTTAATTAATACCATACAGAGAACATTATCATCAAGTCCTAATTCTATGTAACCTGCAGCACCAAGGCCATGTTCTGGCTGTTGTTACCTATATATACACTATATATATGAATGCGTTCTGGGTCTCACCTCTAAGAATCCTGTGTATGCCCTCACAGGTAGATGGAACTTGGAGGCATTTGTGATGAGTAATATATTGCTGTCGATGTGGATAGAGGCTCGAACCGGCCGGAAGAGAAGGGAGAAGATGTAACGTGATTCATGTGGGGGTATAATGATAGGTGCACTGAAGTTCTGCACCTGAAGGGGAAATTATTATTATATTATTAAATGAACAGTGCCAATTTGCTCTCAGAATTTATGTTTATACTGTATACAGTATATTGCAAAAGGTAATGGAATTGTCCACACTCACATTAAACATGGTTTTAGCGTCATCTGAGAGCGACACGTTGTGTATTCGGACAGCAAAGTTGAAGGTGTTGGTGAGTAATATGGGTCTGTCCACTTGGTCCACGGGACTGTCTCTGATGTGGAACAAGGTCGCTGTGTGGTCAAAACCAAGATAACTGCACAAGAAGAGAAACAAAGTCATCCAGTTTAATCATTTTTGATTTGGAACTATGAAATCAAGCCTCCAATATTTGTTTCTATACAAATGTCTATCAAGAAGTGACTTACCCTTCTAAGACCTCTGCTTGGTATGGGATTTCAAGTTTTGAGTAACTTTTTTCTTTTGCCTTTACTATTATTTTACCAGAAAACTGATATTGTCTTCTTGCCTTTGAAGCTGTAAAATAAACAATATCACAAGATTAAACCTGAATATGTATGCAGGATGTCTCATCCTCACTTTGAATTTTTTTTCACATGCATCACTTTTTCATTGTACCACTTTGTAGTCTATTACATTGTTTGGCTATTGTAATTTGCTTTAAACGCCACCGACAGTAATGGTTTGACAAATTTGTTAGAAATGTCCTAAAGTTGAAAGATAAACAGGTCACAAGCTTAGCAGCAAATTATATTGCCAGATTTTCAGAAGAAGCAAGTCCAAAACTTACCGTCAAAACTAATACTTGCCACTTTGGTATATCTACTCTCTCCAGCTTTTAGCGTAATTGCTTTAAAATCTATCGTGATCGCTTCGTTAGATGGTGTGGTTCGTACGCTCTGTGTGCAGAGATACATATTTAGTTAATAAACAAGATTTTAAGATCTCTCCATGTTTAAAAAAACAAAAACAACAACATTATACCACTTACTGTAATTGGAACATCTTTTGTTCCAGAATTTAAAAGATGGAGATTCAATTGTTTGGGACGATCTGCAACACAATGGACAAATTGAAAAGAAAAGAAAAAAGTAAACTTTAATTAATGTTTTCCTAAGCCCTGAAGGACACCATACCTTGTGATCGTAGTGTACCAAAATCAAGCATTTCTGTAGAGGAGTATAAGCCAGGTGCTGCACAGATTGAGCAAATAATCACAAATTATGTTAACAAAAAAGCACAAACATTATGTACTACATACAGTAAATGTATAAAGCACAGTGTTAACAAAACAAATAGGTTGTACACTCAGAAGGACTGACCTGATGTCACCTCAACCTCAACAGGGAGGATGATAAACTGATCCTCACTAGGAGAGTTCGTTTTGATTCTGATAAAAGCAGTGTGGTTGTCTACATCTCTTGATGAGAAACTGGCTCTCATCACCCCTTTTGTCTCAAAGGGGGGAATCTCCTACAGAAATGAAAAACAAGTTGATTATTGACCATTAGAACGTTCTTGTTACCAACAACAGCAACTGATAAAATAAAGATAAAACAAACCCATAGTTTTCCAGCGCCTCCTTGTTGACCTGTTGGAAGCTCCAGATGTAAATCCCCACCACTGGAGTACATCTCCACAACCTGGGGGAAAACACATAATCAGCATTTTTAAACAAACTAACCACCAAGGATAAAAAGGAAGGTCTGAGGGTTCTTGACCAGTGCTCCTCAAACTGGAGTTCCGCAGATCATTAGTGGTTCACTGTCTGGGAACTGTGGGCCGAAAGGTTTGTGCATGGCTTAAGTGTGCATGGTTTAAGTGCTTTTATTACCTGCAGTGGTTCACTGTGAGGGTTGTGGATGTTTATTAGAGGTGAGAAACTGCTGTTCACTGGGACTCTTGCCCCTATGAATGGCCGTAACCTATAGGGGTTTGGGACGCCAACCCCAAAAACCTTTTACAGCAAGAGAGAAACAGGGCTGGGCGATTAGTCAACTTTCCACCAAATCTGAATCATCTACATATATTTGAGGAGTTTAGGTTTTTATTTGGCCATTTACCTGGTATGTAAACATGCCATGGTGTGATGTATTAATAAATAAAGTATTTTCTACATTTCCCACTACGCGGGCAAGAAACACAACATCGAACGAGGTATTTCCCCCTGGAGGTATTATCTGTTGAAAGAAGAACACGAGAAAAAAATTTTAAAATGTAGATTAAATAACAAATAATTCCAGGAGATGCAAGGTAACCTAAAGTTAATTCCCAGATCTTAGATTCATGTGCAACACTGTTATTGACATTTTTAATGGTAAAAGACTGAGTGCCTTGCAAGAGCCTAGTTTCGCTTAATGCTTAAAGCAATACTGAAATTCTGTTTCTTTAATCAGTCCCTGATCATTTGGTGTGAAATAATCCTGTAAAATTAACATACCATAGTGAAGGTATTGCTAAAGCACACACTTGTATTATATTGTAGCAACAGAAATGTTGCTGCTTTTTGGAAAATTAAAAACAGAAGACAATTTGGAAATTTTTCAATATACAGTCAGTGGGGTCCAAAAGTCACAGTCCATTACCAAAGAACAGTTGGTTTCATCATTCATCAAATATAAAAATAAAAGCATTACTCTAATTGTAGACAGCACCTGAACACAGGTAGTATGTTAATATTAACTAAATGTTATCCAACGACTAACTCCAGTTGGAATGCCAGTGCTTATGTATTTATACAATATTGTAACCTACAATATATAAAAGGAAAAGTATACAAATCTATATTATGGATATTGGATTTTTGGATAAGAGTGCTATAATTTTGAGAAGATAAATGATATGCAAACAAAATATTTGAAATTCAAAATTAATAAATTTTCAGTCAATAAAATAAATCTCTCTTGGACCTGAATGTGTGTGTATTTTGTGTCCTCTAATATAAATTCAACATATAAGGGACCTATAATGGACAAAATCTACTGCATGTCAATAAGGTTTTACACGTGGAGGCAATGACATAAGAGATTAGCCTTATCATGAGTGCAATAGACTAAACAAACATTCAAACAGTATGAGAACCTTGTGAAAGTGCGAGGTCACAGTCTGTAAAGTCTCTTACAAGATGTCAGAGGATCACTTTGAGGTAATGTCAGGGACAGGTGTTGCAAGTGTGATTTATGGCAGTCACAAATGCAACTCAACACTTATTAGTAGTCAAGTAAGTTGCCTTCTTAAGAACTGGCCTTAGCTCTGATGGCTGAAGTCATTCAATGTTTACAAAGGAATATTTATTTGACGGCTACTTACCCTATTTTGGAAAAATGATGCATGAAAATGTGCTGTTGTTGCTGATATTGATATCAAAGTAATTTCTTCTGAGCTAGGATTATGTAAATAAACTTTCTCCATTTTTGGCATTCCAACGGGTCTATGGGCAAATAAAAAAAAGCATAACGCATACTTAATGACCAGTTACAATATTCAGATGCATTTCGTTAAGTAGGTGTATAAACTATTGTCAATTTCGGTTAGAGTGAATGCAAGGATTAAACCGCATACAGTTGCCTTGCACTGAGAGCGACACAAACAAGAAAAGGTTGTTCAAGGCAGGAGCACTCCATTTCAGCCTGCAAGCTGCCAACCTTTTTCTGACCAGGAAAGTGCACAGTGCGGTGGGGGAAGGAAGGGTAGAGAAGAGTGCCTGCACTATGTTTTCCCTTATGCTTCTAGTTCAAACCGCTAGTCATGCTAGGAAACGGATTGTACACTGTCCCTATGAAGTCAGACTTTGTCAAGGTTGTTGATTGTGACAATGTGTTTTTGTTCAAGCAGGGCAGCAGAGCTTACACAGGCTGGAGTAAGGTGGGATCCGTGCAACCTACTGTAAACGCTCTTACTATGACTCCACTTGTACTCAGGTGACACAACGTGGTCATGGGTGATGCACTCATTGTCAATGTGAAATGTGAGCTCATGAATCTGGAATTAAATCTGGGTGTTGTCTTTTAAGATATACCATTCTTTTCATTCTATCTGTTTTGCTGCAGAACAAACTTGAAGCGAGAACATTGCATACTGTACTGTATTGAAAGTGTTTCGTTATGTTTTGGAAGACTTTGAAGTTTGGTTCACAAACCTGAATTGTAAATTTAAAACTAGTTTAAACAGAGGTTTTAAATAGCATAGTTTTTATTTTAACAAATAAATATTGAAACAGGCAATGGAGGTGTAATATGTCAGTTGTGAGAGTCATGCTGTTTGGAAAGGGTGAGAAACAAAGATGATAATGCTTTTTATTTTGGTTACAACTTCAAGTGTGAGAGGTTGGTGAGATATGGTTGCCAGGACCGGTATAACCAAATTAATTTACAAGACACTGATGAATAAACCGAAACCTACAACCTGAATGTCAACTATGATTGTTTTTTCTTATGCAACTGCTTTAGCTACAGAGAAAACATCTATAAATAGCTTTCATTCAGTAATCACTAACCATTGTGTCAAGTGATGAACTTTAACAAGATAAAACATGTCTATTAATCTCAGCACAGATTTAGCCTCAAACAAATTTGGCAACCTCTACATTTAAATGACTTATTAAAATGAATGGCTAACATGAGCTAACACTTACTGTTCATGGAAGTCCAACATTGGAGGTTCAAAGCGTATCGGTCGACAGTTCCCTCTGTGTGGGGAAGTGCTGTGAGAGAAAGAAAGCCACGACAGCAACGAGAACAACACGCTCAGAAAGACAGTCTCCATGCTCGTGTGCGTCTCAAAACAAATGAAAAGCTAAACACAGAATCAGGACATAGGCCATGTGTGCCCAGCAAATATGAAAGATCTGTGTAACGGCTTTGTAAACACTGATCCCAGGAAACGTCTTCCATATAGAAATGCTTGGTAAATATCCATATGGGAAAAACTGTTCAAATTATGATAGCTTCCTCTCCTCTCATGGCAAATAAGAGAAGCCTTGAAGCCGTATTCACTTCTTTCACCAGTGTAATCTTAGTGAACATGGGAAGGGTTAAAAACTCACGCCACTAAGCAACAGGTGAATGGTAACAATAGGCCAGCACCTCCTTAGAGGGAGGAGAATCATATTTTACACTGAATAGTGTAGATCATAAAATTTTAAGTTCCAATGGTAATTTCATGAAAATATAAGAATTATAACAGAGAATTCTACATTTTGTCCCTTTGGGCATATACCGTCAAACAAATCTTTGCACCAGCAGGGCTATGATATCGATAAACCTTGTTTTTGCTATACACTGAAGAGTTTACATCAAAACATACAGTACATGTATCAAACTTTCAAACTTTATTTCCTAATTCTGGTATTTCCATCTGGGTTTTATATCAAACTTGGCACATATTCTTTTTTTTTTTAATCAGACCATCCACATTTTTATTTGAGCTAAATGAATGGAACAGATAGAATTAAGGTAAATTACATTCATATTTGATCACATACCCCTTTCTTGAATTAACTGCATCCATCAAGCCTCACGTCAGAAGCAGCCACCCAAGGCCAAGCCACAACACTTCCTCCAACGTGAGAAGCTTGTATGTTTTGGATCATAATAACCTCTCAAACCCTCATCAACACTTTGCTAAAGGTTAACCCGTCACAGCTTTCACGTTTGGGTCATACATTTCAGTTGCTTTCCTTGGGCGAGCCATACTGTTCCAATACAACTGCTCGCCTACAAATTGGTTGGTCTGATAAAAGGTGCTATATTGTTTTAAGTTGTTTAACATATCTACTGTAGATGAAAAAACCAGGAAGTAAAATATTGTTAACCCCCCCCTCTTCCTTTGAGTTTGAAAAGTGTGTGGATGGGATTGGAGCGTGGTAAATGCAAACTCTGGGGCCACAGTCAAGGTGAGGGGAGGGGCTGGTCACGTTCTCATGTTTTAAACCAAGAAAGTGTTGTTTCTCTAAAGGTCGCAAAATAATCTCCAGTTGCCCCTGTAAGAGTGATGCAGCAAATGTGTTTTCATATAAAGAGATCACAAAGCACAAATATGCTGTAGATGTTAAATAGCAGGAACAGTTGATATATTGTTTAGAGCTTTTCCAATATAACTTGTAAAGTGACTTATATGGGATTTCATCAACATTACCCTTGAGACTGACCCTACCAAAGATTAATTTCACCCATTTTTCAGACCAGTCAATGTGCAGAGAAGGAGACAATGGTATATTAATACCAGACTCCTGCAAAATCTGAGCCAGTTTTAGACAGGGGATTTTTATTCCCTGGGGTACATGCGTAGTAATAAATCAACACAAGGCCAAAGCACATTCGTCTATGTCCTTTCTTCTTTGTTATCTACTGATAAAATTAAAGTACATTTATTTCATTATATATTATTGACAAGTCACATGTGTGATTAAAGAGTTAAGAGTACTGTACTGGCATAAAATTCCATGTGACCTTTGCCAAGCTGTTGTTCAGAACTAATGCAATAGGTATCAACAACTGCAGCAATATGTGGATGGCTATTATCAGAGTTACTGTACCTTCTAAACCACAACAAACAAGCAAAGAAATGTAATCATACACTGGGACTGAGATACAATGGGTTAGGTTTATGGCGCTGTAAGCGCTGAACTCCATAGGGTTGTTTTAATAATAGGCGTTCTCAGAGCTCAAAACATATATATAGTTTATATAATTACATACACACAGTGTATATATATATATATAATATTTACTAGACTTACCTTTGTTGGTGATATAAACTAAAATCAATGTCAGACTCTGCCTGCAAAAGTAGAAAAAGCACATGAGGCACAGTGCAACTACAAACCAGACTATTAACAGTCTATAGGTGATGTGTAGTTAATACAGTAATTTCTAGTGTGTGTGTTTGCTCGTAATCATGTTTCTCACCTGTAATAGGCTTCCCTCCCCAAAATGTAGAACTTCTAGAATTGTGTCTGACTGAATAAATGCTGTGAAAATAAGCAAAGAAAGTTGTTGTTGTTGATTATTATAATAAATAATAATAATTATTATAAATTCTGCTGGGAAAATATAAACAATCACAAACCAAATGTAATAATGAGAACAGAAAATTGCAATGCACTGAATAGGCTGACATGGGCTATTGTGGACTATTGCCTCACAACAAAACGTGTTAGAAGTGAATTAACACAAAAGGTGGTCATAGCTTGAGTTTTGTTCACAACAAAGACAATCAGCAGCATGATAGGCTAAAACCAAAAGTTGCCGCTATGTGCAAAAATCAATACTGTTCAATCATTCATTAAATCACTCAAGAATACCACAAAATAAATATCAAATTAGGCCTACCATATAATATATAGCTCTGGGGAGGGAAAAATAGAACACTGCATCAGTTTCTCTGGTTTATCTCATATTTTTTTTGTTTTTTGTTGCAGTAGTTTCTATATTTTTGTGCATCTTAAAATGTGCATCTTATATGTAGAGTGCACAGCAATTATCTATTCTACATACATCATCAAGTTAGTTTTCTTAACTCATTTAATTGAGATAGCTGCAAAGGACCTTGGGCTTGTGTGGTAACACTGATCAACTCTACACAAGTTGCAATAATTTGTTTAAAGCATTATGTTCTTTTGGAGCACAGACTATGATACGCTCAGTGAGCAAGACAGCATAGCCAACTGTGTGTTCTGGATGTATTGCATTCAATCTGACATAAATAGTTACTGTGTAGCAACATTTTAGCCAGGTTTGTCCACAAACAGATTAACCACAAGCCAGCCTGTAAGCCTAATATGAGCCTAGCTCTGCCAGTATACCAGTATGGAATTGAAATATGAAACCATTCCATTACTGCTTTAGTTAATGCATGAGCACCGTGTTGCCAATTAGACACTATCGCGTCACAGATGTACAGTACAGAAGTCTGTGGTAATGTTTATTGTTCTTATCACTAGGCTAACTCTGGCAAGTTTCACTTCATATCAATAATTTAATGTCATATATTTTCCATATCAGCCCTACTCTGGCCAATTTAAACTATTCATTGCTTTGTCATATTGTTAGTCACCGTCTACTGTAAATGGTGATGAAAAAAAGAAATGCATGAATATACACAAGATTAGGCTAATGTATTAAAATAAATGTGTGCAAACAGAAAATATGTGTATACATATTAATATTTCTACAATTAATGTAGATCGCATAGGCCTATTTAGCAGAATATATAACCTTTTAGTTTGGGATTTTATCTTTAGCAAAATTTCTTTCCAAGTGAGAATCAATACAAAGATAGCATTGAGAGTAGTTGAATAGTGTCTTTGTGTTAGGTTGCAGAGGAGCCATAGGACATGCAGAGAATATGTACTTTATGTATATGTGTATGTTAATTTGAGGTAAGAGCTAAATCACATAAAGTGACAGGCATACATACTTATGACTAGCAGCAAACCATGTCAAAATTAGCAAATATATTTATATTGGTGGTCCTTTGCATAATGGTGCAAACACAGTCTCAAACAATATGCAAGTAGCCATACTTATACTACTTACTAAAAAAAACATCAACCTATTTTTCAATAAACCAGTTTGCAAGACAACTTTTCCAACGCCGGTATTGTATTTTGATGGGGAAAAGCCAGGTATTGGCTAAACTGGCAGTTTTATGGGTAGATTTATTTTAAAGACATTTTGGCAAGCATATTAACCACAGTCCCTATTAAATGAAACTGCACGTACAATCATATAACTTTATGGGACCAGGGACCAAAGCCTGCTGACTGACTGTGACTGTGACTGACTTTTCAATATTGGCCCGTCAGGATAACAAGGTGGACTTGTGAATCCCTGTCTTGGGTACTGACTGAAACCATCTCTAAGATTATATCAGCAGCCACGTTTACAAATAAACCTAATCTTAAATTTTCTAAAAGTTAACTTCATATAGCTAACGTCTAACTTTTCCGAGTAAATTATGAATTATCGTTAATGTCGTAAATCCTACATGCTGACCATTCAAAATCAAATACAGTAGTCTTGTCAGTAGTGTACGGTACAATACTGTAATGCTAACTAGCTGTAATGGTATTGACTGGCTCAGCAGCTTACAGTAGGCTATAGTGTTAAGATTTACAGTAATATGTATGACAACCTAATTGGGAAAACAAACGTTTACTGTCAGCCTTATTTCAAAGTCCAAAACGTGCATTTCTTTTTTATAACTTATATTAATTTAAGGAGCCTGTCAATTCCAGCACATGACTTGGCATTTAGCGACAATCAGAAAGAGGAAGGACAGGTACTACGGTAGCTAGCTTGCATGCTAGGTGACATAATTAGCATGATCCGGATAACCTCAACCTTCACTATCGGCTGGAAACTTAATGTTGTTATCGCCAGTTAGTTATTGTGTATTTGGGTAGCCAAATACAAACCTTGTTTGTTTGCCCGCGACGTGTGAATGAAAGCAATAAATAACATCCTCAGGAATCCAAAATATGGTATTTTAGTTCTTGTTAAAGATTGTTGGAACCACTGCGTCCTTTCTTGCCTCTCCATGCTGTATATCTTTGTGTTACAATAATAACTGTGCCAATCTACATACATTGCCAATAAACACCTATCCATGCCCTGACAAGCATAGCCTAGTAGAAACTCCAACTTGTTCAGAACAGGAGGGCAGGAGGGTGGCCTTCCTTACTTCTTCTATTTCATATTTAGCCATGACAATGATGTATACTGCTACCTACTGTACCGGAGTGTTATAGCCTAAAAATATTCCCAGTCATCCACCAATAGGCTTTATTGGTTATTTGTTTTATTGGTTATTGGTTCATGTTTAATGTTTAATGTTATGATACATTCTAATAACTATATAATAATCATATTAATGTGATTATTATGATTATTATGATTATTATTATTATTATTATTATATTGTATTATTTATTAGTCTGACATACCACTAACCCCAATACATTAGCCAACCTAAAATTGCATTATGTAAAAAAACTATATTCAACACAAAATGGCATAATTCTGCTATATTTGGACAGTAAGGAATACTGTATTTTGATATCTGTGAGGCCTTGATGTGGCCTCTATGTGTCTGACTGTAGTTCTACAACCCTCTGAGCCACTAATGGATATAGGCAGGTAAAGCTGACTTTCTTAAAGCACAAAATGTTGCTATTTTACATGTGTATTACATGCTTTTCGTAAATATATATATCATGTTTTTGCAGCATGTCAAAGGATTTGCACTGAACACAGTGATGTCAATCAGGGTTTCTGCTTGGTCTGTGTGAATTGGAGAGATGTAGCTAATCATTGTCATCACATTCTCCTTGATGCTGCCATGGTAACCCAGGTTAATTCCCTAAGAACACAACAAGGATACGGCAGGAGAAATCATACGAAGCCTCTGGCGATCAGGGTAGATCTCATTAGGACAAGTGGACCTGCAGCCATGCCATGGCCACTTTACATTAAACTCAGTGCCAAGTCACATCTGAGCGCTGGCTCTAGCTAACACAGCTTTTATTGATATGTTTTGCATGTGATGTACAATTTTACGTGCATTACATATGCATAATTATGTACCCCACATGTCACAATCATATTGTATGAAAAAAACATACTGCAATATGGCTTAGTATGGCGATATTATAATGTATTATCTTATTGTATGCAAATGATGAGAAGCAATGTAATAATCATAATTCCCGTTTTAATGTGTTGTATAAGGGTTAATCTGTGACTGCCAAACATTGGCAATGATTAACAAAGATAAATATATTCTTCAAGTGTAATTGAAGAGCATGGAAACATCCTATTATGCCAATGCCTAACACAGTGTATGCAAATCAGGAATACAATAGAATGCTTGATGCACAGCTGTTGCTCATGCATCTTCTTCCACCAATATTATGTAAATACTTTGTTGGATCATCTAACATATAGTGTTTTTCACTTTATTAATTTATATTTGATGTGCATTTTACTGAAATTAGCACAGTCTACTTTGATGGGATAAAAGGAACACTTCTCTGTGTGGCAGGCATGGTGTAGTCTGAGAAAGCTAGGATTTAGAATGCAGTAATTACCATGGGCCTTCTGCCTTATGTAAAGAGGCTTTCCATAGTTCTCAACCCCCCCCCCCCCCTCTCTACCCCTTCCTCTCCAAACAAACAAACACACACACACTAGGATTGGAAAATAAGAAAGAAGGGTGGTTAGCACAATGTCACAACATTTTTGTGTTTATAGCCTAGTTTATATAGAACTATTTGTTCTGAAAAATAACCTAATGATATACCAAATATATATTGAAAACTATAATGATGTTTGTTTATGCATATATACATATTTGGCTTTTTTATTTTTTATTTATTTGGTATTTCAGTATTTGTGTTCTTTATTGAAAGATATTTTCCCTTCATCTGCTTGAAAAGTAGTCTAAAAGTAATTATTGTAAAAAATGAAGTATATATAACATTTCTAACATTTAAAAAAGGCATGTTTTGGAATCAAACATGCCTTTTTGTGCTTTTGCATTGCCCTTATGTTACTTGCTATATTGCCTTTTTGTACTTCTGGTCAGTTACAAATAAAAGAACATATTAGACAGAAAATCATTCTACAAATGAATTACCTAAACTTACTCTTGAAGACAATTCCAACCAATCCTATTGCAGTTGCTTCTTTCCTGGTGTAACATGGGGGGGAGGGGGGGGGGGGGGGTTG
>JAODTR010000019.1:3463960-3489012 GCA_025399935.1 Amblyopsis rosae
GACAGACAGACAGACAGACACATACATCCTGCTGAAGTGTCCCAGTTTGCCGTCGTCGCCCTCCCCCCAGGAGAACACCTTCCCGTCCACGGTCAAGGCCACGGCGTGGCGGCCCCCCGAGTGCACCGCCACCTTCTTCACCACGTAGTTGCTGAGAGCCGTGACCTGCCGGGGGATGGGGATGGTCCCGCTGGACAGACCCAGGCCCAGGCGGCCGTTTGTGGCCTCGCCGCACGCGTACACCTTCCCCTCCACAGTCACTGCAACACATCAGCCACATCCGCCGTGTTGAACATCTATTCATTAACACTGGCTTGCTCATGGACACGTTCGCTTTGTGTCTCCGCCACTGGTGACTCAAGAGGTCGGCAGACAAAAGGGAACCTGATCCTATAAATCTGACTCATGCTACTCGGAGAACCGGAGGTCATTCAAACAACAACATTTGCATGACATTTTACTGCGATACTGGCTGAATACAAATATAAACACAGCCCATAGACACATTTGAACCTTGCGTTAGCATAACTTCTTATTCTGGCATAATATTCGTTTGGCACCCCCTCCATGTAGCATTGCGTTTCATTGACAGACAGACCCAAGGGGATTAATGTAGCCTCACTCACCTGCAAAGAGGCTCTTTGAGCCACCAGCCACTTGCACTACATTGAGTGCAGAGAGGGTTTCTGAGAAGGAAGGCACCTTGATCTGTGGCAAACACAATCAGAAGATGAGCACAGTGTAGACCCGAGGAGGAGGAATGGTTGTGTGGTTGTCATGCAGCGAGGCGCACCTTAGAGCCCTTGAGCCCGCCCAGCTGGTCCTTGTCGTTCAGCCCCCACACAAACACTTTGGTCCTGATGGTGGCTGCGGATTCCAGCCCTGATGATCTCTTCCTACACAGACTGAGTGCAACAGAGACACTCAAAAAAAAAGGTATTTATAGGAGACAAATACATTTTGAGTTTCACTTAAGGCAGGGTCAGCTATTCTTGAAAACACTTGCTAAGTTCGAGCTCAAATTGAAACAATATATCTCCGCAGTGCTGTCCCACGAGAGGATTTGGTGAAATTGACAAAAGCTTTATTTTTCTTACAATTAGCTTGCGATAGCTGACGATACCTTTAAGTCCAAACAGAGACATGTATCATTGACTCACTTAACGTGCACACATTACTCAGTGACGGTAACCTTTAATGGATACGAGGGCTTATGACAGGGCAGCGCCTAGTACAATTTAACTGCTGAAACGAATCACACATGTACAGAGATATGAAAATGTGCTTGGGCAAGCACATATCCACAGTTGCGTACAAATATCTGCTTATCTGGCCCACTCTACCTCCCGGTTGCGGTTCTCTCATCATCATCCTCCTCGTTGTCCGATGCCAGAAACGGGACGGTGGCCAGATCTTCATCCTCTGCTCTGACGCGGCCCACGATGCCCAGAGCGTGAATCTTGCAGTCAATGCCGGAGCTGCGGCACTGCTTGATGGCGATCTCAATGTGCCTGTGGTACTACAGCAAACACAAAGCCAAGGCGTCAAGTGTCCGCGGGGACAATCGCATGTGCCCTGCTGGAGATGGAAGCGTCGGTGCGCCTACCTCAGTGCAGTCGCTCAGTAAAGGGACCGTGGTGTCGGTGGGGTTGATGTTGATTGTCTTCAGTTCAATCAAGTTGTTCAGAGAGCTGCCGCCTACAGAAACAAGAAAGTGATGTCACAATTCTGCTGACTTAGAACGGAAAAGGACCCTCGAGGTGCAAACACAGCAGTTTTAACAGGACATTTTCAAACCCTTAAATGACCGAGCCAGGTTTTACCTGACACCACCACCAATGAGGGCATATAGCTGCTGTCGGCTGGGTCAACCGTCATCTTCAGTCTATGGACGAGAACATCTGGAAAGAGCTCTAGGCGAATCCAGTGCTGCAGCCAAACAAACAACAATCCCACCGTCAGGGCAGCGGCATTAGCAAGCCATAACTTCCAGGATTTTGAGAGTGCGCACACATTCCTCACCCCCCCTACCTTTCCCTGGGACCCTGAGGATTGCCAGCACTGGTCGCTACAGTCGATCAGACGCGACGCCTGGTTCACAGAGGAGGAGACGCTGAGGCTCTTGACGGCGCGGGACCACTCGTCGATCAGCATCCCGCGCTGGCTGTTGTGGTGCTTCTTCAGCTGTTTCCCCGAGCGCCCGCAGAACGCCGGAGACTGGCCTGATTGTTGGGGAGGGTTTAGATACATTAGTTACACCCTTCACCCTGTGTGTGACGCAGAGCCTTCATTACAACGGCCACACACAGGCGGTGTGTGTGACTAACCCGGCTCATTGATCCTGCCAAAGGAATGCCTGGCGTTGTGCTTGCAGGTCTTGAAGCAGCTCTCGCAGAAGTCAAAGTCATCGCAGGTGCGGCATTTGAACCTGGGGCCGTTGATGGGGAACATCTGACATCCGTCGCACCTGACACCGGGCAGGGATGTCGGACATTGTCATCACTGAACTAGGCTGTGCTCATGAGTCACTCTGCTGGCAAACGCTTTCTGGTTGGCGCAGCATAAAAGTTGCTATGGTGATGTCACATTGTTTACAAATAATTTAAATCAAATTTATTTAATGTAATTATTTAGCGGCAAATGTTTTATGTAAACATTTGTGTATTGTATCCACTATGCTAGTGTTGTTGCTGTCAATGTTTTCTCCGTGTGAGGGAGCTACGAACATCTGATTGTCAACTTTCAACAGCATGCAGTTTGCCGGCCACAAATAATTTTGCCGTCCTGCTCTCGTCCCTAACATGACATCCGGTTTGCCGCCCGCCGTCTTCCATGTGAACGCAGCATTAGCCCTAGATAAAGGGCTTGGGGGGGGGACTCACCTCACTCCTGGATGCACGCTGGGCACCAGCTCCATCTCAGACAACAGGCCGGTCCAGTGGGACTGCTGGGTGAAGTCCACGATCACATCCTTCCCATTGGCACTGAAGGCTAAGCAGCACGTTTGGCCCGTTAGCATATTGCACAGTTAGGTATGTCCCCCCATCCCATCATACACAGATGACACGTCAACCTGGCAGTGCATGACGCAACAGAGACGGCTGTACCTTTAACAACGCCAACACTCCTGTGTGTCACAGAGCCCCACTTGTATTTGGGTGTCGTGACTGCAGGCTTCACCCTCACTTTGTCACCAATTTTGATATGGGAGGGTGAGCTCTGTGGTGGGAATCCTGGAAAAGGAATAAATAAATAACGTCAAAATAACTTTGTATTTATTTATTAATAACCTATAACCTGGTAGCCAAGAACCTTTAGAATCTATTTAATAGTTTAAGAGAGTGGTAGTTAGTTCTCACTGAAAATCAGTTTGGCATCACCCTCCATCAAGAGAACCAGGGTAACATCTTAAGCTAACCTTTACAAGTGATGTCACGTTATACGGCACATTACAACTGCTACCACTAGAGCTCAGGTCGCAACCGGCTGACCTTCCCGGATGCTTACCGAGGAGCTCGGTGTGAATGTATCTGACCCAGTAGGTCCCGCCTTTCTGCTGCCAATCACACTGCACGTTCAAGTCGTGCAGTCCGTCTCGGTCCAGCTTGATGACCTTGCCCACGTCGCCCTCGTACACCTCCTCGTATGTTCGGCAGCATTTCACCATCATCCCCACCTGCGCAGGCACCCAACACTGGTCACACTAAGGGAGGGGGCACTACACTTCCATAATTATCCATGGAACCGGACAATGAATTGTCAATGTTCGTTTTTAGACCAAGTTACCGGTATACAGGACCGTACGTGCGCTTTTTCTTACTGGCAGGTGTAGCCAGTAAAAAGATGAATTCCATATGTAATGTAGCCTGGCCATTAGATTCCTAGAAGGTGTAAGGTTATCTGTATAGATAACCTTATGGTGAGACCCTGGGCTTATAGATCTGTATAGATAGCCTTACCAACACCCTAAGTGAAATGCACATTTTTAGACATTGTAATGGCATATTTTTACATGTTCTATTATCTTACTTTATTTCGTATAGGTCCTTTGTTCATGGTCTGAGAAATGCCTGTTACATACTTTCCCAGACAGACAGTCTTTAACATGACCTCAATGTCCTTTGACTTAAGACTTGTTTCTGTAGGGCCGAGCTTTAGATTATTTTGACACTCACCAGATATATGCATGAAGACCCTAGAGGGCTGTATATATGGGACCTCTTGTGTAGGATGTTTTACGATAATGTCTATGCTATATATCTGCTAGACCAAACAACGTCAAGAAGGGCTTAGGAGACCTTGAGACAGCTCTCTTACCTGAATGTTCTCCCTCACATACACGGCGTAGTCGTCATTGCTTTGGAAGTCAGGCCTCTTCTTAAACGTCTGACTCTCCGTCACCACGGCTCCCGGAGGCTGGTGGAACGGGATGCATGGATTTGTCATGGAAACTAAATCACTTTGCTTACCGCCACACACACACACACGTGCGCGCAGGTGACGTACCACAGGGAAGGCAGGCTCCGCCTCCTCCAACTCCTCCAGCACCTCCTCCTCAGAGTACTCCTCGGAGCCGGTTTCTGGGTCCGACACCTCTGCCACGTGAATGTCTGGGTGGTCTAGGAGCCAGCCCACCAGCGCCTCAACCCCTGGAATAACACATCAATTACCTCCCATAGAGAAATAGGTAACACACACACACACACACACACACTTTGCAAATGATGCGGTGGAAATCTACTTACACACTGAACTGGTGGGAACTAGCACCTTAACTAGCATCCTGAAAGCACTATAGCACATTTTTCATCTATAATTTAGTCATCTCATACATAGTAATCTTCTCCATCTAATTATTTTCCATCCCATTCCCTTCCTCAAACTGCATTTACCTTTAAGAGACTTCATAAAAAAGGAAACAAGCATAAGCAATGAGAACTCTTCTCGTAAAAATGGAAATACAGTGACGCCTCTCAAATGGAGAGAGCAGGTACTGTCAAATAATCAAGCAGTGAAACCCCCCCCCCCCCATCAGCACCAAAACACACAACCGTGATGGCAGCCTGGCCGCAGCGCCCCCATCAGCCACCGGGGCTAAAAGCGGGGCTGTCCCAGCCACAGGCACAAAGTGCAGCACCAAAACACACAACCGTGATGGCAGCCTGGCTGCAGCGCCCCCCAATACACGCAGTACCACCAACGTACCAGGGGCGCTGGACGCACTGCCCGTCGTGCCCGACAGGGACTTGAGGGCGAACTCGATGTTCTTCCTCTGGAAGCCCATCTCCATGAGCTGCAGGACGATGGGCAGCGGGGGCACGGGAGAGGCCTTCTGCTTCCTCTGCTTGGGAGGCCTGACGTGTTGCACGGTGACGGGCGTGGTGGCCTCGCTGGAGCTGCTCTCCTCGAGCAGGGGAGAGGACGGGTGGGTGGACTCCACCGCCAGGTACTGACACACGGCCAGGGCTGCCGCCTGGCAACAGACGCCCACGGAGACAAGAGGGTTTACAAGTGGAGCGAGCAGAGCAGCGGCTCTCTTGACTTGTTGGGCCTAATGTGCAAGAGCTTCAAGTAAAGCTTGTGAGCCCCCTGGTGCATGTCGCCAGCTATGAACACCTTATTTTAAATGGATGAAATAAAATGGACAACAATTACATTTTAAAGGATATATTAAATGTTTAGGGGGGAGAAAAGTTAAAAATAAATAAATATGGCCCCGTCACCATAACAACTGATAACAGCTTCACTTTCTACAGTACATAGACCGCAGATATGGTCTCTGGTACAGACGTAGCTCGCAATCGCTGACTGCACCTTTAAAAAAAGTTTGGTGCATGGTGCCTTCTTATTTTGTAGCCTGCTGAAGCACTAATCCAGATGGGAGAGAACGAGACTCAGTGGCGAGTTGGAGAATGTGTTCGCTACAGTTTGTGACTTCGTGTAGCGTCAGCGTATTGTGCTACAAAATAAAGCAGACAGGCTAGTATCAACGTGGAAATCTCCGTCTGTAATAAGCTATCCCGGAGGAGCCTTTGTAAATAGCATAGCTCTCTAGCTAATGTTACTGTAGCCTACACAGTGACGCTGTTGAACAAGAATGGAGTGACACTAGTCTTGGCCAGAAGTAGCAGAAACGTCAGGCTGTACTTCAGGATGAAACTGGCACAGTTCAAATGCTATGGCACTTTCTTATTAGAAATCCAATCCATGTTCGTAGCAATGCCAGCCAATGCAATCTTGTTATAAAAACTGTCAAATAGATATTTACTTACTGTAGGCTAATCATACCCGATGTTTGCAGAGATATAGTAGGCAACTTTCCCATATGTCTTACATTCCGTTGATTTTTTGGGTGTTTATCGAAGCTTTACCGGCTGATTGCAATGTAAACAGAATTTAAACAGCTCTGCTATTGTCATGTGACATCAATAGTTCGTTCGTTTGACTGGCTAAACCCATTTCATCGGCAGGCGAAAAAAAACAGACAATGAAGCGAATAAAATACATGTTGCATTTTTGCATTGCGAACATGTGTATGGTGTGATTTACTATAATGCATTTTATATAACTAAGCATCGCTTTTTGGCGTCGCGCTTGGAGGAAAAGGGCCTGTATGGTGAGAAAGTAGACTGACCTCCAGCTCCTGCCTGTCAAAGATGGCCTTGATGGGGGAGGGCTGTGTGGCAGCAGACAGTAGCTGCTGCAGGAGCAGGAGGGGTGGCAGGGGGCCGTCGGGAGACAGGTCCCCCACGTCGGGAGACGACGCCGCCGAGTCCTCTGAACACACACACACACCAATGTGATGTATTTAACATGACATCACAAACAGTGATATAGCCTACTATCTATATGTTTAGTCTCTACCCTACAGTATTAATATTATAGGAGATATGTCTGTGTGTGTGTGTGTGTGTGTGTGTGTGTGTGTGTGTGTGTGTGTGTGTGTGTGTGTGTGTGTATAATAGCCTACTGTACCATTACACTGTCAATATAGGCTACACTTTCAGTAAAAAAAAATGTAATAAAGTTCTCTCATTCTAAGAGTAATGCGAATAGGCTATTCTGCAGAGACATAACATGAATACTGGGAAAATACAGGCAATATAGAAATAGTTATTAGAAACTACTGTGCGTTTCTCTGTAAAAATAGTTACATGCAGGGCTAGTAATCATTTTAGGCGGGCTAGTGGACATTGTGGTCTACTAGTCCGGTTGGCTAGTTCCAAAAATCTTAAACACCTACCCCTGCGCGCGCACACACACACACACACCTTTTCAGGTCCCTCCTAACAGCTTGAAATCAAATTCAATTAAAATAAAAACAGGGGACCTTTAAAATAGATGGACAGGTTTGTTAACAATCACAATCTGTCCACTTCCTCATGCTCATCTGTGGGTCCACCTACCCTACCACAAGCCACAGCTGTACAGACTAGCACGCTTCAAACACTGCGGTGCGTGGCCGCCCGCCCACACAAAGTCTCTCTCTCTCTCTGAGGTGGGGGGGCTTACCGCTGGGGTGGGGCCCCGTGTCCAGCACGGCGGGCTGGGAGAGGATCTGCCTGAGCTTGTCCTGGTGAGAGAGCAAGGCCCGCGCTGCCTTCAGGATGTACAGCCTCAGCTGCTGGCAGCGAAGCAGGTGGATGTCTACCTGGTCGGCTGGACACACACCAGAGAACACACATTACTGACTACTGAAGAGCCACTGAAACACAGGAAATACCTTGGGCTTTGTTGCGGTTATAAAACACATTGACCTCCGGAAGAAAGAAGTGAGTTTTAATTGGCCAGTTAACTGCTAATTAGGTGTTAATCAACGCACCAGCGTTGATATTAAGTGTGATGTATACACAATACATGTAGATATATTTTCACCCTGTTAAGTATTATGACAACAAAGTAGCTGTAGGGAAAAGCTCTGAAGTCACAAATGGCATCATTTGGTTCGTTAAATGAGTGCGATTCATCTTAATTAAAACAGAACTATATTGTTCCAGGCTTAATGGAAAAGGCTACAGTACACAAAATGCTGTACGCTTCTGTGTATTGGACTAGTTTAAGTGGGACGCCACATGTGCTATCCACAAGCTTGTTCGGGAGGTGCCCCTCCTCAGCAGTTACGGTACCCGTGAGTCCTCGACTGAGGGACTTCTTCATGCGCTGCTTCTCCAGCTTGCTGCCGGCCAGGTTCACCAGCTGGGCCCACACGCACAGCATGGGCTCTGTGAAGGGCAGGTTCTGCACGCTGAACGACACCACGGGCACCTGGGGAAGAGTCCACAAAAGCACTCACTCACTCAGCCATGTGTCAGAGAGGATAGAAGGAAGCAAGAGGCGCCAGTGTAGGTGGCTTCCGCCACCGTCGACTTTAGGAAGGGGGTGGGGACTTCTAGCCTGGTGTTAACCGGACACAAAATTCACTTTGTGAATAGGGTCTGCACACGCTCGACCTCATTGCCTCCTACTGGCCGTAGACCTCTGGTTAATTCTGAACCTACTGGACAGCCTTTAACCAATCGGCATTGCTGCAACTGTATCGCTTCATCTAGCTCTACGACACTTCATTGCACTTACTCACTCCCACTGGTCACTGATCCGCTATCCAGGGTTTCCAGACTATAATCCAAGTGACAATTGATCTGAGAGCCTCATCACCTTTACGCAGACTAGAATGACAATTCAGTGTGGAGGTCCACAGATTCCACCAAACATTACTCATTCATTTCTCTCAGGGGACATTAATGGGTATTTGCAGTATATTACATGGATTACCAAGTACCTATACGATGAATCTGATGCCACGGTATTTCTGCAGCAAACAGTTCCAGGGTATATTGACTTTGTTTCAGGACATGCATGGTAGATTTAGCTGTCTGGATGCTATGTACGCTAAGCCTCACCGATCCAGTTTTTTTTTCCGCTCCCATAGAAATGCATTACGTTGCTGTTATCTTTGTTATAGTCTCGAAAAGTCGGGGACACAGTGCTGGCTACCTGCGTCAAGAGCCGCCTACTTGACAGGAGAGGTATTTTGATTGACATGCACGACAACCAACTGCGTTACTCTGTGACAGTCGGACGTTAAAATGATCGATAAAAAAAAAAAACGTACTAACACTGTTAGATAAGTAAGCTACTGTTAGTGCTTAAAATAAATGTTAAAACTGAAACGAGTAAATAAAGCAGGCTACTGCACTATAGCGTCGCACTGGAATTACACATACAGACGTGGTGAGCGACAATACCAACAGCCAATGAACATCGTATTAAACGCATTCATTCCGGAAAGTGCTGTCGAGCTTACAGGGGTCTATGCACCAGACGCTCAGCACAGAGTTGCTTATGTGACGTTGTGCTCATGAACGGAAGAGGCTGAGACTACCTTTGTTGTACCTTCGCCTGCGTCCGTGCCACACTTACCGGCATGAGCTGGCTGAGGACGCACACCCTGCAGGTCCTCATGTCCTGGAACTGGACGGTGATGCGGCCCTTGGGCGTGATGCGGGTCACCGTGCCCTCGCCGTACTCCTCGTGGGACACCTGGCCGCCCAGCCGGAGGCGCCCGTCGATTCCCCCGATCACCGCCAGCACGGCCATCAGGCTGCCCGCCCTCGGGCCCTGGGGGTCGGGGAGGAACTCCTCCAGGAACGCCTGGAGCAGATGGTTATGGCCGTCATTACGAGGTTAACACAACAGCCATTTCCCGCTTATTTTGAGTGTTTAAAGCAGTTTTTAATTAAATATCAGACTTCAGTCGCGGTTATCCTAGTGACCAATGAAGGTGCAGTCACAACCCTCTCCTCAGTCATTAAGACAGGGTTTCCTTAACCTCGCGGAGCCTTTACCAAGTGTGGACCTGCCTATGAGGACTAGGGCAGCACTTAACGCTTCCACTAGACGTTCACGCGTAATTCATGAACAAATAACAGAGTACATATTAATCAATGCATCCATCCCATTGCTTGGTAGCACCAGAGACGTTATAGAAGAAACAGACCACTTAGAGAATTCTGAATGGAACTCTATGGGAGAAGTCCTTAACTTAGAGAGAATAGAGTACAGTATATCGCCTGTCGCCAGTATATGGCCAAACCTTAGCCTATTAAAATGCTTTTAAACCTTATTTTGAGTGTTTAAAGCAGTTTACGCAGCGGTTACGGTTGTCCTAGTGACCAATGAAGGTGCAGTCACAACCCTCTCTTCAGTCATTAAGACAGGGTTTCCCTAATAACCTTGCGGAGCCTTTACCAAGATGGCTGCCGTGTGGACCTGCCTATGAGGACTAGGGTGGCACTTACCGCTTCAGACTGATGGCGGGCCATGACGTCTCCTATGGAGCTGAGCTGAGAGTTGATGTAGTCGTTCATCAGGCTGTTCCACTGGCCCAGAGAGTGCAGCGTGCGCAAGACAGCCACGATCTCCTCCGCCAGCGTGCTGCTGTGAGTGGCCGTCAGGGAGGCCTGGGGGCGGGACTTCCTCTGCCGCAGGGAGCCCTCTGTCGGAAAGAAGGGAGGGGTTTTAAACGGTCATCAGGGTGCCATGGTAATGTAATAAATGGGAAAAGGTGGGGGGGGATTAGTAACCTCGGAGAAGTGGCAGGTCTGAGGAGCAAGTGCTCAGAAGGCTACCGAGGAAGCCAAACAGCTTCTCCACCAGGAACTTCATGTCCTGGGAGCGCTCGGCCCGATCCCACGACGGCAGGACCGCCTGCAGGAGGCGCAGTGCCAGGATCTATAGACGTAGATGAAGAAGTAATAAACATGCGTTTCCCGTCTTTTATTGCCTTTGCAAATGCTGTTTAACAACACAAGCGCCGCTATGACACCGCAGTCCTTACAGAACCGTTTGTGTTGTGTTCATTAGACCACAGGTGCTGAACGGGCTGTACTTGTGTAACAGCTAGCTCCAGTTGAGACTTAATTAGCTAAGGCTCTCGCACATGTTGGCCTCCCACAACTACAGTAAAAGTGCACCATCCATAGAGAATGTCCCCAAGGTTCCACCTGACAACTCTATTAAAGCAATACTAAACCGCGTCGTCAAAGCCTTAACTCTGTAGCGTCCTTCACACTCGGCATTCGGATAAGAAAGGAACAAAAGCAACATTTTCATTGGCTATTGACTTTCATCGTTTCACCTAAAACTACTGCTCAATACACAAAGCTGATACGCGTCGGCCCAATCGGCTCAATGTGCGTGCGCGTGTCCCACCTGTCTCTGCAGCGTGACGGCGTTGAAGGACTGGTGGCCCTCCACGATGCGGATGAGCAGGCCGATCCATGCCGAGGTGCTGAGGGTGCTGCACATCTGGGGCGTGAGCGCGATGCTACGGATGAAGCCCAGCGTGCACCAGCTCCTGTGCTGCTCCTGGGACACCAGCCTGTGGGAGGGGCAGCCTGGAGGGACAGACAGAAACACACAGCAGATGATTTCCCCAGCAAGTCGGACTTGTTGTCACAGATGTGGTAGAGGAATCTAACACAATAGACCAGTGTCTGCCAGCCCCGGGCCGCTGCCCTGCATGTTTTAATGTAGACGTCTCCCTGCTCCAACGCACCTGACTCTCATGAAAGATTCGATCCCATTCATTAGAGTCAGCTGTGTTAGGTGCAGACAAAGGTGATGTGTGGCGTTGAGGTGTACGTAGTGTGGTAGGCTTACTACCACTGACAGTGTTACAGCTCCTGGCTGTTCATATATATTATTTCACTGATGTTGCTTTAGCAGGCTTGAAGGAACCAGAGGGCTAAACCTGGGGCCCTCTGGAAGAATTGAAGTCAATGGCAGTCTCAGCCAGATGAGTGCTACTGTTAGCAGATATGGATGTTCTTGTGGGTAAGGAGACCGGGGTTACCATTGTTTTCGCGGCTTTCGTCATTTAGTTTAGAGTTGTATGGCTTTGGTAGATTATGGGAAGCTGCTGGATCCGACGGCCCGTTGCTAGTTTCCCCCTTCGCTTGTTGTTTTGGTCCGGTCTCCCTCCTACGTGATCCTAATTGTGTTTATGTGTAAATGAACCACTGTTGCTGCATCCTGTGGTCAGTGTGAATATTGTGGTGTTCCTCGGTAAAAGTGACCCGTTGCTAAGGGGGCATAACAATAGAGTTGAAGCAAAATAGCTAAGAATTCTTCCATGCGCAAAAAAAAAAAAAAAAAAAAAAAAAAAAAGCACGTACCCTAAAACCCTGACACAACAGCACATTGTGAATAGAGCCGATCCCGCTGGCTCCCAGCTACCTGTCTTGTCGCTGGCGCCGCTCTCCACCAGCACCCTCAGCAGGCCGCAGAGGGTGCGCGTGGCGTCCGTCTGCAGCACCTCGGCGTGCACGCCGGCCGACAGCGCCAGAGTCTTCAGCAGGTTGACCGTGCTGGTCAGCATCATGGCCGTGGGGTGGCCGCTCTTCTCCGCCGGCTCCGCCTCTGCAGCTGCAGCGGGGGGGGTTAGAGACTGACCGTGGGGGAGGGGTGGTGGTAGTGGTGGTGGGGGGTGGGGGGGGATTCAGACCTGTGTCGTCCTCTGTGTCAGAGTCGTCGGCCAGCGGCTGGGCGGCCGGCGGGGGCTCGGCCAGCTTCAGGTCATACTTGCCCTCCTTGCCCATGCGGTAGGAGTTGGTGCTGCTGGTGTCCCACTGCACCCGAATCCAGCCGTCCTCACCCAGCTCCCCGATGACACGGCCTAGGCCGGGCGCCGGCCCGTCCTGCGTGGGAACATGACTGGTCAATACCCAGGACCCTATGCTAATGTGCGTGTCAGCCATTACTGATCTAGCCTTCATTTTACATGCTCCAGTACCATACCTATACTGTGAATGAGCCATTATTGATCTATTCATATGATCTCTTAACTTGTGTCCGTTACACACCACAGTACCTATATACCAGGTATAACTGGTGTCCGTTACACACCACAGTACCGTACCTGGTCTCCCCACTTCCAGTCAAGCCCTCTCATAACCCTGGTGCCTATCTTCATCACGGCAGCCAGCTCTGGCCCCGTGGCTGGGAGCGGGGCTGGGGCCGCCTCCTTCCTGGACTCCTCCAGCACCGTGGCTGAACTGCTGTGAGCACACAAACTCAGGTCCTCTTCTGTGTGGTCTGTGCTCGGACCTGGACCGTGTGGGCAGAAGAAAAGACACCTTGATGCTGCAAACCCCACTCAGCTGTGTGGAATGTGTGCTTGGACGCTTCCAAGACACCCGGTGGTGCTGGGCTGTGACTAAGCCCTGGGTATACCACTCTTAATAAACCATGTTGTCCATTGTAGGGACACACAGCACTGGCTAACTGGACTACTTTGACTTTACACTTTCATTGGAAAACTAAATGACAAGAAACCGTCATGTTTATGGCCGTTTGCAGGTCTTATAAATATGTTAAATAAGTTGGCTATGGTTACTTAAAATGAAAAGACTGAAACTAGTAAATAAAGCACTGCACTGGCAGGGAACCTCAGACCTTGGACCTTGCAACATGAAAAACAGGGAATAACCTATTAATTGCAAAATCGAGACATTACGGTAGACTAAACGGCTTGCAGATTATGGAGAGTTGGGCTCTCTCTTTCCACAACAGTTTTGTTCGCATTCCTACGTTCAGAAACTATGGCAGTGAAGTGAGTAATGGACAGATTTCCTCCTACGTTTGTTGGAAAACTGTGTAGACGTTCCACAACTCTTCCCGACCCAACATGTCAAACTAAACACTCCAACTGACTAACAACGACTTCAGACTGACGTCAGACTGCCGGCGCACACTGATGCCGTGGCGGTGTGCAAACAGCTACAGGAGTTACTCATGTGAGCGACCCCACGTCCCGATAGTGCTGCCATGCTTCCAGGGGTCTATGCATAAGACGCTCGGGACAAGTCACTTGTGTGACGTGGCGCTGACGGACAGAAGAGGCTGAGACTACGTTTGCTGTGATTCAGATGAAAGTGCAATGTCAATGTAGTGGCCTCACCGATGAGCCTGAGGATGCTCTGTGTGAGGGCCAGGGTGCCCGAGTTCAGCAGCAGGCTGAGGCTGTTGGCCCCGTGCTTCAGGGACAGCATGTGGATCATAGCCAGGAGGAAGCGAGCCTGTGGAATGGTACCGAGACTTGGTCCTGCCGGGTTCTCATTGGTGATGGTTTGCAGGGGAACAGGCTGTACACCTGTATGTAGAAATAATAACAACAACAAATCATCAAATCATCTACACCAGGGTTCCCCAATCCTGGTCCTAAAGGGCCGCTGCCCTGCATGTTTTAGATGCGTCACTGCTCCAACACAGCTGATTCAAATGAATTTGTAATTATAACGAGCTATTGATTTGAATCAAGTGTGTTGGATTGGGGACCACTGATCTACGCCCAGTGTGTATGCATCAACAGTGGACATGGCACACTTTAGTGCCTGGTAAGTGTCTTACTAGCCTGATCTGTAGGAGCGCTGTGATGTTGATTGCACTCACCCAGCTCCTTGAAACGGCCGCTGGCCTCCAGCAGGATGTTGCGGACGTTGTGGATTGCCCAGGAGTACAGCTTGCCGAAGGTCACCTCCAGCAGCATGCGGTTGAAGGGAGGGATCAAATCCACATCCTTCAGGCAGTCAGACAGGGGCTCTCTGGGGCACGAGGAGTGTTACATTAGACACACAATGTTGTTGTCCATAAAATCCCCAGCTTAGATGTGAAAGATGGACAAACCCTCTTTATCCGTCGGCTAAATAACTTGACGTACCCGATGTTGGTCCCTTCTGGTATGACCCTCTGCCAGCCACATAGCATTGCGTACTGCACAGAAGGCAGCAGGAAGCTTTTGGAGGCCAACTTCAGCATGGTGTCGATGCCCTCTAGTCTCACCTCTGCCCTCTCCAGCTGTGGAGGATGAAGTGTGAGATGGGTCAAGTCTCCTAGCCTCACAAGAAAAGCTTACCTCCGTTTGAGTTACAGGCTAACAGGTTTTGGGTTTATTTCATTTATAACGGGACAATACACATCCCTGGCAGGGTAGGCAAATGAAACAGGCAGTCTGTTCCCACCTGTTTCAGAAGACACTTCCTCATCTTCTCCACATCCAGGGGCTCTTCTTTCAAGGCAAACTCCACTATGGTGGCCATGAGGCTGGACTGGGAGAAGACACCGTGAACACTGTGCTTCAGCCATTTATATCTCTGAACATTGGCCACTGTGTTCAGAAGTGGCTGCCACTTTTCTTGCTGTAAAAAAGAAGAAACGTTTTACTATGGCAGTTTAACTGAGGTTTATCAGACTAGAATGTAACGATTGCACATTGCTAAATGTATCCCTGGACTGAGCTGACAGGTGTCACGAAGATACTCATTAGCAGCCGATAGTAGATCGTCCATTACACACCAGCACCACTGACTACTGCACTAATTTCCGTTTGTGCCATTTTCATTCCATTAGAAATAGTGAGAAATGTTTAAACAACTGTGACTAATTAAAAAGGAAAACTTTTTGTATGGCTCTCATGTACCTTCGGCGCCTTGCTATTTGTCGATTTTCTATCAGCAGGTGCGTGGCTTATCGGAACGTTAAGCTCCTCCCCATTGGTCCCTTCGTTCTCCAGCTTTGGCTCCTCTACATCAGCGGACTCAGACTTTTTGGGTCCTGAACAAGGAAAAGGTGAGCACACAAACGTCGCCAATCCAATTCTATTAATAAACCATCCAACGCCTTTGGCGTTAACTCGCCTCGTTTTTTCCTGCGGTCCCTGATGAGCTTCTGGGCGATGGTCTTCCAGCGTGGCTGGGAGCTCAGCAGCTTCATCTTGGACACGACGGACAGGTCGTTGCTCACAGCCGGCCGCAACTCGTTGAACAGGAAGCGCAGGCGTTCCACGACGGGGGCACACACCTCCTTGTAAGAGCGGCCTTGCTCCTGGTGAGTCTGAACCAACATTGTTTACCGTTTGTCACACGTCATCCAGTTACATTAAAACAGATTGCTGCGTAAGCCTTATAGCAGTACGCCCCCACAGACCATACCTTGATTAGGGAACACTTGGCCTGATACACCATGCGGCACACATCGATCACAGATTTGGGGAGGGACCGCTGCTTCACTTGGTCCACACCCAAGGCACATTGATGGACAAGGCAGAGCGCAACGTGACCTGCGGCGGGAACACAAAGCCCAGGATGACACAATTACGAGAGGGGGGGGGGGCGTGATCAAGTGGACGCCTGCTGGTGAATTGTGCTACGGTGTGTGAACCATTGCGCACCAAAGTACCCTTCATCGACTCACGGCAATAACTCGCACAGTAGGGAGCAGGGCCAGGAATTGAAAAAAAACGGAGGGTGTCTGAACCACACAGTATTGACCAGACAAACCGAAGCCGTGTCTAAAAGCAGTTGCTAGGGTTACCTAGATCCTGATGCTTGAGCAGACAGCAAAGCAGCAGGCGACCCACTTCTTCCACCGGGTGCTCCAGCGGGAAGGTGATGGGAGTGATCAGATGGTACTGCTTACAGCAGCGCTCGATTTGGCACAGGAAGTCCTGAAACGACGCCAAGCGAATCGTAGCGATTACGGGCACAACCGCTGAGAATCAGACATTTGCGCACGGCTACAGCTGAGGAGACACGTCTTTTGCGAACGGACGTACCTTCACGGTGTGGTCCTGAGTGTTGTTGTCGGCGATGGCCTGCAGGAAGGGCTGCGCGTGGTCGCTGAGGGTGATCCTGGTGGAGTACAGCTTGGCCTTGTCGGGCGTGTTGGAGCCAGGGGAGCTGCAGTGGTCCTCGTCCTTCTCCTCATTGTAGTTGTAGTGGACCTGGCTGGTCTGCAGGCCTCCGGAGAACATGGACGACTGGAGCCATTCTGAGGAGGGGCGGACGCAGAGGGCTCGTCGTCAGATACGCACACGGCGGGACAGACGCGTTTATACCAGCGCTCATCAAACTTGTTAAAGCCACAGAACCCCCGGCAAAGAGGGGCTTCTTTACTGGCATTTAATACAGCATTTTCTGCATTTATGAATATGTATAAAAAAATATATATATTTTTTTCATTTTCGGGTTATCCACTTTCATCAAAATAATGTTCAAAATTAGTAACGACCATTAAATTGACCCTTACAGTTTATTTTATGTGAGATGCATGCATTTAATTACTTGTTGAAATCATCGGCCGTGCAACACAAGTGCATAATGTCCCGTCGCTCACTATTTCACTAACAATATTAATAATAATCTCACTGGCACATTCTATCTCCATGGGTGACAGAGGGCTGCTCAAAGCCAAGTAGGACGCATGCAGCCCCAGCAGAAGCCCCAGGTTTCTCTCGGTGTCGATGAGTGGGGAGGACAGGCTGCTGAGGTCGGGGGTCGTGACCGTCTCCTGGTTGGGCTGGAGAAGAGCAGACGACCCCGTGTTAGAAACTCACGTTCACTTCATTGTCCCTCCATGGGAAATGTATACATTTATAACAAACAGTACAGGAAAGACATAAATTACACACTATGAATAAATATGCAAATGTCACAAGCTAATAACAGCGCTAGCATGGCGCTAGGCTGGGTACCTCCATGTATTGGCCAACGCAGAAGGCCTGCATGGACTCCCTTGTGTCTTCAAACTGTAGGGCAGCTTCCAAAGCAACCACAGGGTCCTCCCCTGCAAACTGGGCTGTGAGAGATCACCAGAAGACACGTCACAACATGGCAATATTTCCACGCCAACGGTGCGTGCCATGTACATAAACGCCCCCTACCTAGAACACTGTTGCCTGTGAGGGACTGGGACTGAGCCTGGAAGTCTTTGATGTCGTAGACCTTGCCGTCGATGATGGTCCAGAAGCCCCCGTCTTTGTTGTGGTTCTCCAGGTCAGCTTTGCGAATGAGGGACGCCTCCTCGTTGTTCTTGGAACTCTGTCCTGTGAAGAATGAGCCTGCCACAGCAGAGCAAGAATGAGTTACGTTCAAAGACACCGCTCTCTGCTCCCATATCTACAGTACTGTATGCCTATTGAAAACATTACAGGCCAGATAGTTACCATCATTCATGTAATAATTACCAGCTATAGAATTATGAGCTATAAGATGTACAGCACAATAGATAGAGAAATTAATTTACACCGTGCACCAGGTCAGATAATCGTAATAAAGGGCCTGTTTAAATTTAAATGAGCTATTATCTACAGTCAACAACTATATAAACAGCTCTGTTATTTTGTATGTTACTAATATACAATGCAGAAATAATAAGAAACAATTGTTAACTATATCATTTGTAATTTTACATAATATTTCATTTGCTCGTTTCAACTACAGTCGAGTGGGGTCTGCAAGGGCTTTAACGTCATCCTATCATGCCAGTATGCCCTGGCGCTGTACCCATAATGCCAGGCCAGGCCAGGTCTTCATTGTCGTCCCTCTCGTGGCCTGGAGCCAGGTGGTTGAACCGGTCCAGGTGCTCCAGGAGCCCCGCCAGCAGTGGGACGGAGCCCGTCTCCTGCATCAGACCCGCGTCGATGGTGAGCAGGAGGATGATTGACACCACCAGCTCGGGAAGCAGCACGCCTAAGGCAAGACACAGGCGTCACCGTCGGTTACGCCACCCAGTCGCCCCCGCCCTAACCCGCATGCTCCCAAAGCACGAGATAGACAAGGTTTTACCGGTCAGATCTCCCTCGATGACGCGCGACACCTCGGCGAAGTGGCGGCGGCCGGTGAAGGCGATGCTCGTGGCCACGGGGAGGATGTCCCCGATGTGCGCGCATAGCAGAGCGGTGTACTTCTTCAACAGGGAGCCCACGCCCAGCAGCTCGGGGCCGGCGGCCAGCGGGCCGTGGCCGCTGATGTTCTCCATGCCGCTGACGCCCAGGTACAGCTTGCTCACCAGCAGCCTCTGGAAGCGCAGCAGCAGGTCCAGGGAGGCCGAGCGCTCCTTGCTGACCTGCTCTGCGTCCAGGCAGTTGGAGATGCGACGGGCCACGTCCTTCAGCCTCGCGATGGTCTGGGAGGCAATGTTCCTGTTGTGAACACAGGGCCGTGGGTTCCTGGTCTACTCAAGTCTCGCCAGGGTGTCGAGACCCGAGGCCTACTTGACAGGAGAGGTATATTGACTAAACCACACGCCAAGTCTGGCTGTTTGCAGGTCTTTGGAAATGTGTTCATTTAAAGTATTCTACGGTTATTGCCTAAACGAAATGGAAAGACTGAAATTGGTCAATAATGCACTACACTAGTGTCTAGTGGAATTCCTTACGGACATTCCTGTGAGTGACAATGCTAATAGCCAATGGAAATCCACTACCACACTTCCTGGTAGTGCTGACATGCTTACAGGGGTCTGTGCATTATCAGACATAGACATGCAGCACAAAGATCCTTCTGTGAAGCTAATGGACAGGAGAGGCTGACGCTGGTCTACGCTATTCACTGAGAAGAAGAAGCCTGGCCGAGACTATAGATATTTACGTATGTGTGCAATGCTAACAGACGGCTACCTCAACAGCTGCTGCACAAGCTGCACTAGGGGCAGGCTGTGCTTGCCGGCAGACTCGTAGATGCCGGTGTTGATGAGGTCTTTGTCCAGCATGGTGCGGCCGCGTTGCATGGTGGAGGCGTTGGCCTCCTGCTCGTCGATCTCCTTCTCCTTCTGAGCCTCCTTCTTGGCCTCAATATCCTTATGTGGAGATAAAGGAGGGGGGGGGGTGTAAATGTGTTATTCTTTGTTCTCACACCAGAGGCAACGTAATCAGAACCAGGCTATGTGCTCCATCCGTGTTGAGTTCACTCCCCTGGAGGACACCTGTGGTAGTGCATGGTTGGGTAAAAATATAAATACAAATAAATATGGACCATTTCTTCTCTGAACCTGAACTACTCCAGACAGTAGATCAGTAAACATTGGGGGGGGAATAAATAAAGAACGAATAAGCGGCTAAATCAATTTTCAATCCCCTCAAAAAAAAAAAAAAAAAAAAAAAAACGATAAAAAAACAAATTTATTAAACAGAAATAAATCCTGGAATACTGTGGCCTTAGCAGATTGAACTTCAAGCTCCAGTTAATTGGACGATTGATTCGTACGTTAAATGCACCGACCTGGATCTCCGCGGTGATCGCTGCATTCAGGGCCGAATCCAGACCGCCGTCGGCCATCAAACTGCTCACCAACAGGTCGATCATGAAGTGGCGCCCGGGGCTGACGCTCATGTCATTTCCAGATGCTGGGAAACGGAGCAAAAGAGAAAAACTTTAATGTCGAGTTAATAAGAAAACATACGGCGAGACAAGATCCCATCGTCACCCTGAGGGAAAGTTCAGGCGTTTCAGCAGCAAATGGAGGTAAACAAGACAAACACCCTCCTCGGGTCACAAAGCCTGCCACACATGTACGTGGCTTCCACTCGCCTGCGTTGGGGAGCAGCGAGGACAGAGCCCTGGCTCTCTCCTCGGCCGTGGGCAGCAGCACAGACCAGCCGCTCTGGAGGACGGTCTGGGCCGCTGCCTGCACAGTGTTGAGCACGCCGGCATTGCTGGCCAACATCACCACTGTCTGCTTCAGGTTGTTGAGCAGCGTGCTGCCGAGGCCCAGGCCCAGCTCCTCTGGGTCCACTTGGTTGCTAATGGCCGAATGGATCTGAAGGAAACACAGGCAGGCACGCACACAAGCACACAGACACACACACACACACACACCTTTAAAATGGTGGCTTCTCCCTAAGGCCCTTTCAGTCATCGGCAGCACAGCGCTCTGAAACCCATCATGTGTAAAGGGCTGTGTGATTGCACCGCGACGGCTTTCCGCTGCGTAGAGGAAAAGCCTGGGCAGCAGCCACAGCGCGTCTCTCGCCACAACTCTCCCTGTGGCGAATACCCGCGCCGGCCAATAGCAACGAGGCAGCCAGCAAGGCAGGGAAGGAGAAGGTGGTAGCAAACGACAACATCCCACGCGTCCTATCTGGAAGGGCCCTTCGTCATCACGGCCGCAAGAATATAAGTGTCAGAACACGGAAGTGGGCAACGGCCTACCTGGAGTCGCAGCAGGTTGAGAGTGGACACCACCATGCACTCCTTCTCCTGCGGCGGGGGCCAGTCTGAGCTGCCGTCCATGCCCTCGCTGACCTGACGCAGCAGCAGGTCCAGCTGCTCAAACGTCATGGGACACACGTCCACCACGAACGGCACGCGCTGCCCCACAGACCACTCCGAGCACGAGGACCAGGCGAAGCTCTGTCGACACATTGTCAAGTACCTTTATAGCTGTAGGGATGGCAGTCACCATCTCCTGGCATTATTTAATAAGCCTGTTGACTGCAGATGGTCCATTCGTGCTATTAGCTGTTACTTGATAGACACGTCATTAGTCTTGCGGAGAAGTCTGGGACACTGCGTCAGTCCCCGCCTACTTGACAAGAGAGGTATTTTGATTGACATGCACGACGAACAAATCTGCTGTTAAAAAAAAAAAAAAAAAAAAAAAAAAAAATTACAATGACGGATTTGTCGGAAAACTAAACAACAGGACTCCTAAATATGTCAAATGTTTGGGCTACGGTTTATGCTTAAAACAACCGTTTAATTTTATATTGGTAAATAAAACAGTGCACTAGCGTTGCAAAGGAAATTACGGGATACATACTTATGAGTGACAATGCTAACAGCCAATGGAAATCAACAGCGTCACTTCCCGAAGGTCCTAGAGTCCTGTGTCGAGCTTACAGGCTATGCATCAGCACAGAGTTGCTTATGTGACTAAATGCTAATGGTCAGAAAGAGGCTGAGACTACTACATGCCACTAATTTGAGCTGATCACTTACGGCACCTGCAATAACCTCTGGATAACCTGTAGGTGGTGCTGTTGCTACAGTTTGACGCTGAAACACACAGTAAAGCTTAAATGCGGTGTTGTCAACTATGGATATTACCTGCCCCGGTCCACAAGAGATGCCCACGATGTGTTTGGCGTTGAGGCCCGGGAGTGCCTTGGGCTGCTTCTTAATGGAAAAGAGCGTGTCGAAGTGCTGCATCTTATCATTGCTGCCCCAACTGTACACCTCTCCGTCATCAGTGAGGGCCAGGCAGTGTGTGGACCCCACGGCGACATCTACAACCGTCTTTTCTAATTGTTGAGGAGGAGAAGTGGTGAAATTACACCAATGCTTCAAAGCAAGTATTCAGAATGTGATTCAAGACTGTGAATACACAATTTGAAAACGGCATTTATAGAAAGGATTTAAAGTTCTGTCAGTTTGCCTTGCAGGCTGTCAAGCAACTTGGGGTAGCGGACGTGCTCGTCGGTGCCGTGACCCAGCCGCTGGTTGTCTCCTTTGCCCCAGGTGCAGACCTGGCCGTCCTTGGTGAGCGCCACGGAGAACTGACTGCCGCAGCACACCTTCACAATGTCCAGGTCCTGCAGTTTCTCCACCAGCTTGGGCGTCTTGCAGCCGTCGCTGCCCCCCCGGCCCAGCTTACCATAGTCTCCGTCCCCCCAGGACCAAACCTGGCCTGAAGAGTGGACAGAAGAGCACGGTGGTGATGATGATTAGTATATTTACAGGCAGGGCAGCTTCAGACTTGCAGTGCAGCCTCAGTTGGATGCAATGACGTAATGCAATGACGTAATGCAATAACGTAGTGTAACTTAATGTAATCCTGCCACCTTACCATTCTCCGTAACGGCGAGGGTTTGTGCGTCCCCGCTGCCGCAGGATGCGTCCAGCACCTTTAGGCCCTTCAGGGCCGTCACCAGCGTGGGCGTGGTCTGGTCCTCGCTGGAGCCTGCCGAGCCAGTGGAGAGAAAACAACACTGTTATAGCGAGAGGGCCCCGATGGTAGGGGGCGGCGGGCGGGAGGGTTGTTTGTAAAGGGGGGGGGGGGGAGACACGGGGCTCACCGTGGCCTAGCCGACCATAGTTCCCCCTCCCCCAGGTGTACAGCTCGCCGTCGGCTGTGACGGCAGCGCTGTAGGTGCTGCCGCAAGAAATGTGGACCACGTGTTTGCCTGCCTGCTTCCCACTGAAGGCTGCAATCATGGTAGGTTCCTCTAGATACCTGGAAGGATGTGGACGATAGACATGTACAATACCGTATATCATCGTTGTGTTAACAAGGACGTTTTTGTTTTATGAAATATATTACATATTCTGTCATATTATAATGTCACTGTTGTTTAACAATACTTTTAAAGAACCTGTCCTTATTTGTCAAAAGGTATTTAATTATTTTAATGCCCCCTCATCCCAGTAAAGTGGAGTTTTCCCAAGTCAAAACTCCTTGGCGTGTTTCTTCTACAGTAACTGGTTACTTACGTGGTGTCCCCGTGTCCGAGGCGACCACCGTCACCACAACCCCAGGAGAACACCTCCCCATTGGCTGACAGGGCCAGGTAGTGCTGTCCATCTGGATGAGCTGCTAGCTTCACAATCTTCCTGCGGCTCAGAGAGTGGACTAGCGACGGCGCCTGAAACGACACCGCGTGACATCTGAATCGGCGTTCCGCTAACCCTCGCCTGTCAACTCTCAGCTACTGAACACCTTAGGGAGGACTGACCAGCGTGGCGCTCTTGTAGTTCTGGGTGTAAACAGCACCGCTGCAGGACAGGATGAGGAAGCCTTTTTCCGAGCACACGATTTGCGTGACTCCCAGGCTAGACAGGGCCTTGCACTGAATGGGCCCGTTGATGTTAGCGTAGCGCTTCCATCCCAGAAGGCCCCATGCCATCACCTCCTGCAGGGTTCCCTGTAACAAGAGAAGGTTTGCTACCAGTCAGCGTGATAACACAGTAGCTGAGTCCCACAGTCAAACTGACTAGGTCATATTTAATGATGGTGTGTGCGCTGGAAAGCGGGTTCCACAAACCCCACAACACCAATAGGTAAAGTACTTACCAAGACACAATTGCATTTATGCGCGTATGCATGATTGTTTTTTTATTTTTTGGTGGGGAAGGGGGGGGGGGGGGTAGATCTACTGTAGCTAGCTACGAATAAATACAAAAAAAAAAAAAAAAAATGTCTTTATCAATCTGCTGATCAATGGAAGGAATGGGACAACTTCACAAATCTAGAAGACGCTAATTTACTGTTAAAAAGAACAAACTTTTTTTTTTTTACCTGAAAACTTCCAGGGTCCTCCATCAAAAGAAAAAAAAAAAAAACACAATACATAATTAGTACCATTTTATATGTTCATACATACATACAGTGCATCCAGAAAGTATTCACAGCGCTTGACTTTTTCCACATTTTGTTATGTTACAGTCTTATTCCTAAATGGATTAAACAACATATTTTAATCCATTTAGGAATAAGGCTGTAACATAACAAAATGTGGAAAGAGTGAAGCGCTTTGAATACTTTTCAGATACACTGTATACACACACACACACACACACACACATTCACATTTTAAATTGAATAAAGAGTTGTCTTAAGAACTTTCTAGATAAACAATCACAAAATATTACATATGGTGATACTTATGATACACCATTTGCTATTCCACCTGTACTAGCAAAACAACAAACACTGAAGCATAGGAGTGTTGTAATATAATACAACTAAGACAATCAACACTTAATATTCTGTTATAAAATTTGTCATAAGGCAAGTGACGAAGTCGCTTGGAACCTTGTGTGAAGTGGGAGAGCTGCACTGTGGAGGGCTACACGGAGAAGCCAGGCGATCTAAGTGAGCCATGATCACCACGGCGGTCTGCCGCAGGTCAATGGCAAGGTCATTATCCTGCGGCAAGGTCAGGTAGCGCAAGAAGCTCTCGTTTGGACTCAGAGGTGCAGAGAGTATCTGCAGGCAAGCAACAACAACTGGAATTACTTAGGGAAGCGGAAATTGTTTTCTAAAGCTAGCTAAATGGGTACATACGTAACCCCTGACCCCTTTACATGATTAGAGAGAAGAGTTTTCTTTGTTGGATATGATTAGCAGAGAAATACACAGAATTGAGTAAAAATGTGTTTGTTTTTTTTAGGACAAAACCTCTTAAAAATCAAGAGTCATGGGAAACTATATGGACCTAATGTTTCACTAATGTTTCTGCCGTGTTCGGGGGGGGGGGGGGGGGACGAGGTGGAACC
>JAODTR010000019.1:3497042-3516955 GCA_025399935.1 Amblyopsis rosae
AACACACCTGACTCAAATTAATGGGCTTCTGCAGAGACTGATAACGAGCCATTCATTAGAATCAGGTGTGTTGGAGCCAGGAGACATCCAAAACATGCAGGGCGGTAGCTCTCCAGGACCAGGGTTGGGCACCCCTGCTGTATGTGAAATGTGGCAATTAATTTTCTTTTTCTTTTATTCAAGATCTAACCTTGTAGGCTATGTTGACACAATACAGGCCATTATATATACATACAATTATAGCATAATTACAAGTTACATTATTGCGTTGATGTTCAGTTTCTTTTTTATAAAAATTGTTAATTTAGACTATTGAACTGAGTATTTTTCTTTATGACCGCAGTGGTTTATATTTATCATAATAATTATGTATCCTATTACTGTGTAAGTATCTTAAATATCCAGTTTGCCTTTACTTCCATTGTGACCAGCAGTGGGCAATAGTCACAACATGCTGTTCCTGCTCCCCAAAGAAGAAGAGTCCTGTTTCGTTGTTGCTTCTGGCATACAGCAGGGTGCATTGGCAGCTTGAGTTGGCCAATGCAAATAGCATTGATAAAGTACAACCAATGGGGTAAAACAAAACCAGGCTAGGCTCATCACTGCATTGCTGTTGGACAACCCAATTACAATTTTAAGGTATTATTATTACACATCTAAAGCTTAATACGTTATACGAGGACTTTTAGCCGTTACGTATGTTTTTTTTCGGTCTGTCTAATCCAGCTAACCCGCTAGCTGTGGCGCTAATGTAAGCTAACATTTTCATGCTTTAGGGAGGGATTGTGAATTGCTAGTTCTTTTATGTGTTAACATACCAGTAGCTATATATATATTTGCTGCTGACCACCGCGACGTTTGGTAGGTTATTGCTCAGCTACTGTTAGCTAACCTTGAAGGCAACTTTAGCTTTCTGCTGCTTGGATAATTACGATTGCTGGCGTATTAAGTTTAGCCCTGTCACTTCCTGAATTCCTGAGCACGTTTTGTAATGTTTCTTAAATGTACCGCGGGTGTATCTCAGCGTTCTCATGGAACCATTGTGTTAGGCCGGATATCTTCAACATCATTATTTTGTTATTGTTATGGAGTCTATTAATTATTTAACTGAGTTTATAATGGTTTGTAATTTAACGTGTGGAAACGGTAAGTCATTTCTGTAATCAATTGTTATATCATGTTTTCCATCGATGTCTTTATTTAAACTTTTTTTTTCTTTTCTTTTTCAGGCATTTGGGTTGGACAGACATGTTTCTTTGATCCACACCTACAGTGTTTGGGTGCAAATGTAAGAGCCTATAATAACATTCAGCCTCACTATGGGACAGGACAGGGGAAAATATGATTTTTATATTGGCCTAGGATTAGCAGTAAGTTCCAGCATATTCATAGGAGGCAGTTTTATCCTTAAGAAGAAGGGACTTCTTCGACTAGCAAGGAAGGGATCAACGCGAGCAGGTATTGTGAATAACTGCATTATGTTCTGAATGTACCGTATTCAATTTATCACCATTTACCTGTCTCTTTTGCAATACAAATACTGAGCCAACACCCTACCCACATTACTGGCTTGTCTGGTATTTGCACACATGTAATGGGTATTTCTTCACCTATGAGTTTGCTCCAAAGCTTACATTTGTATGCTGACTTTACCTATATCACATACACCGATCAGCCATAACATTACCTGTCTAATATTGTGTAGGAACCCCTTTTGCCACCAAAACAGCCCTGACCCGTCGACTCCTCTAGACCTCTGAAGGTATACTGTGGTATCTGGCACCAAGACTTTAGCAGAAGATCCTTTAAGACCTGTAAGTTGCTAGGTGGGGCCTCCATGGATCGGACAAGTTTGTCCAACACATCCCACAGATGCTACATTGGATTAAGATCTGGGGAATTTGGAGGCCAAGTCAACACCTTGAATTTATTGTTGTGTTCCTCAAACCATTCCTGAACAATTTTTGCTTTGTGTCAGGGTGCGTTATCCTGCTGATGGAGGCCAATGCCATCAGGGAATGTTTCCATGAAAGGGTGTACATGATCTGCAACAATGCTTAGGTAGGTGGGATGTGCCAAAGTAACATCAACATGAATGGCAGAATCCAAGGCTTCCCAGCAGAACATTGCACGAAGAATCACACTGCCTCTGCCGGCTTGCCTTCTTCCCATAGTGCATCCTGGTGCCATTTGTTCTCCAGGTAAGCGACGCGCCCGGCCATCCACGCAATGTAAAAGAAAACGTGATTCATCAGACCAGTTCTGATGCTCGAGGTCCAGTCCTGATGCTCACGCGCCCATTGTAGCCGCTTTTGGCAGTGGACAGGGCATCATGGGCACCCTGACTGGTCTGCGGCTACGCAGCCCCATACGCAACAAACTGCGATGCACTGTGTGTTCTGACACCTTTCTATAAGAACCCAGCATTAACTTTATCAGCAGTTTGGGCCACAGTAGCTCATCTGTTCGATCGGACCACACGGGCCAGCCTTCGCTTCCCATGCGCATCAATGAGCCTTGGCCGCCCATGACCCTGTCGCCGGTTTGCCACTTTTCCTTCCTTGGACCAGTTTTGATAGGTACGTCACCACTGCAGACTAGGGAACACCCCACAAGAGCTGCAGTTTTGGAGATGCTCTGACCCAGTTGTCCAGCCATCACAATTTGGCCCTCGTCAAAGTTGCTCAGATCCTTACCCTTGCCCATTTTTCCTGATTCTAACACATCGCCTTTGAGGACAAAACAATTGGGCAACACTGTGGCCCAGTGGATATCGCTGTGGCCTCCCAGGTTCAAACCCTGGTCGCCCCGGCCTTTCTGTGTGGAGTTTGCATGTTCTCCCCATGACTGCGTGGGTTTCCTCCGGGTACTCCGGTTTCCCCTGCTATCACAAAAACATGTTAGGTTCACTCTCAAGCCAGCGCCATTTGACCAGTGACATTGGTTTAAATCGGGAGGTGGTCCCGAGGCGCTCCACAGCGGCTGCCCACTGCTCCCTTGAGGGATGGGTAAAATGCAGAGGATGAATTTCACTACATGTGTATGTGACAATAAAAGCACCTTTACCTTTGTAAAATGTTCAGGTGCTACCTAATATATCCCACCCACTGACAGGTGCCGTGATAATGAGATTATCAGTGTTCTAATGTTGGTCATAATGTTATGGCTTATCAGTGTATTCTTCAGTGTAAGTCCAGTGGAAATTCTTTGTATTAAGTTTCAAAATGATATTGATCACATACTCATTGTATACACTGGTGGTACATCACAGGTGAATGTTCAACCAAACATACCTAGGGCTCTAATGACCTTAGTGGTGCTAATAATATAGCTACATAACGGTGTTCTAGCTATACTAGGCTTTTGATAGTAATCAAATATATGTTTAACTTATTTTCACTTGTTTCAGGTCAGGGCGGTCATGCATATCTGAAAGAGTGGCTATGGTGGGCTGGCTTACTGTCAAGTAAGTAAGAATGCTAGAAGGCATACTGTAACATTGGCACACATGTATGTATATAGCAGACATCCCAACCTGCTAGAACTCATTTCCAGGAGTCATTGTAGCTCCATCGACCCCCAATTAACGCGGGAGTCTGCTGGAACATGCGGGAGAGTAGGGATGTCTGATGTAGGATTGGGATGTCATTAGCTGTTTAACCTTGTGCCTTAACAAAGTAAACTGCACATTTAGTGAATGTGTCATCTCTCCTATTTGTTTGTAGACCGACAGCATTGAAATTGTATAAAGTACCCTTTTTGAAAGCCGTGTATTAGTTCTCCCCGATGATATATCAACATGCTTACCAGAGAATTTAAAAAAACGTGTTTTACAGTGGGAGCTGGTGAAGCAGCAAACTTTGCAGCATATGCCTTTGCACCCGCTACTCTGGTCACCCCTCTGGGAGCTCTCAGTGTACTCGTCAGGTAGGTCTTACGTGACTTCTCACCTAGATGTCTTGTTTGTTTTGTTCAAGATGCAAATCAGGTGGGGCCATTAGCGATAGCAATTACCACACCTCATGTTAAGGCACAAGGTGTTTAGTGCCACGCTACGAGAGACAGCACAATGCATTTGACAGTGTTTGGCATGTGGAGTGCAGTAGATCTAGCCTTGTGATCTCTCAAGCTACAGGTCAATTATCAGTCTCTGGAACTCCTCAATTCAAAAGCATTAGTTATAAAGGCAGTGCCAATATGTTTCAGTCGAACACATGAGATGTCCTACCTTCTTATCTCACCTAATCAGAATGTTAAATCTATTTTCAGAGGTTCTGTGCCCCTTTGAGCCTATCTCAATGCTTGTGTGCTTGCTGTGGAATTGACTGTGATTAACAGTATTTGTTGTTGCAGTGCGGTGCTGTCTTCGTACTTCCTGACAGAGCGGTTGAACCTGCATGGGAAACTTGGCTGCCTGCTCAGCATCCTGGGCTCGACCACGATGGTCATTCATGCTCCACAAGAAGAGGAGATCAGCAGCCTCCAACACATGGCTAGGAAACTTGTGGACCCAGGTGCGAACGGTTAAAACTTACAAATTCATACATAAAAGGGTTCCAGTACCTCCCCGGGGCACTGTTAATGGGCGCATTTAATTAATAATATAATAATAATAATTTGAGTTAATCCTTTGTCGCTTTCCTTAGGTTTTCTGATCTTCGCCACTGTAGTGATCATCATTGCCCTCATCTTCATATTTGTGGTGGGTCCCCGGCACGGGCAGACCAACATCCTCGTGTACATCACAATCTGCTCCGTAATCGGGGCGCTGTCCGTGTCCTGCGTGAAGGGCCTGGGCATCGCCATCAAGGAAGCCATCGCCGGAGAATACGTGTTGGGGAATCCCCTGGCGTGGGTGCTTCTGCTGGGCCTGGTGGCCTGCGTGAGCACGCAGATAAACTACCTGAACAAGGCCCTGGACATCTTCAACACCTCGCTGGTCACGCCCATCTACTACGTGTTCTTCACCACGTCGGTGCTCACGTGCTCGGCCATCCTCTTCAAGGAGTGGGAGCACATGGGCACGGGCGACGGGATCGGCACCATCAGTGGCTTCCTCACCATCATCGTTGGCATTTTCCTGCTGCACGCGTTCAAAGACGTGAACGTCAGCTTGGCCACTCTGGCCGTGTCCATGAGGAAGGATGAGAAGGCCTTTCCTGTGGCCAACGGTGTGGCTTCCCACAGTAATTACGAACTGCTGCATAACTCCTTCACTGTAGACAGTGAGGATAGAGAAATGGGTATGGCGTTCGAGAGTATTTCCAGAAGGAATGGTGCAATGAGTGCGTCATAAGATCGTTAAGGAATGTGTGGCCCACTGACTTAACCAAGGCGTGGTGTGGACATATTTGAAAACCTTAAGACAATCAGCTTTTAAGGAAAATGTCTTGATGGACCAATAGATTGTATTCATTTTAATTTGCCTTATTTTCTCAGACATAATAGAGTGGGAGAATTATTTAATTCTAGTGTAGCCCTGTAAATATTGAGTTCTTAAAAATAAAATCATTTTGTTACATGTACAATTGCCTGCATTTATGCTTTCTATAAGTTTAGATTTTTCTCGGATCCTTCTAAATATGGGTTTATCTAAGGGACAGTCAAATGTCATACTTGACAGTAACATTAGTTGGAAGTTAACTTGTTTAAATAAAAACTTTCAAAGAACACACACTTAACATTTACTTTATTAAAATGATTACATTTGAATTGCCAGGCACAGTGAATACATGCTTAAGAGTATAAACTTAACTATTAAATTTACTTTAAAAAGTTGTATTTAGCATGCACGTCTAGACAGCATAGAAATTATCCTACATAGTGCTAGCCACTTAAAATATATTGCCATTTACCATTTTAAAATTCACCACTGCAAATGTTTAAATGACATCTCCCATTCATGATCAATAGCTTCCCTACATATTAACAAAATATAAAAAGTAAATATTCATTTTTATAAGGCACATGTGAATACAAAAAACTCATTCCAACAAATTGCAGTCTTTTATCATGGTCCATTTCTACTTGCACCATAAAGTGAAAAAGAGGAATATAATTGACTGGTTTGATAAAGGATAATGATAATGTTTGGAACTTATTGCTGGTCCGTGACTAAGCAGTGGAAGTAGAATCTCAGTTGCTGGCAAGTGACTGGTGTATTGGTGGCTGGAAGCACCGGACATGTTCCACTGGCAGATTTTCACCATCTCCGGACTTCAGATACTTATTCAGGATGGCGAAAATCTCATCATTAATTACTTGGAATTTACGGATTCTTTCCACCATCTTCTTCAAAGGCTGAAACAAAGCCGAAAAAGGTAATTTAGCTAGGATGAATGTAAATTTAAAGCTATAGCGAAGAACCATGCAAGTCAGCCAGCCATAATGTGGCCCCTTGTCCCACTAACTCACCACACTCTTGATGATCTCATCCTTGCCATCGTGTTTCTGCACTTTGAGAAGGTGATAGCTAAAATCCAGAATGTCAAAGCGCCTCTGTTGTCCCAGCAGGGCAATTATCATGCATCCCGCCCAGTGAAGGCCATCTCCGAAGCACTGCCTGAAAAACCATAATGGGGCCAGTTTTAAGGATTACGTGGCCAGTGCTGGTGCGAAAACAAGACCAGTGGAAGGACTGGGTGGCCTATATGAACCATCTGTAAGACTGTACTCTATGACCAACCTCTGTTTTACAGTTTCACATGCTTCTCTGATCAAAGACCTAAAACACATCCTTTGTCCAAATAACCTCCTCAAGTGCAATGCGTAGTACAATGCATCTATACTGAGTTTATTCTGTACTTGATGTCTTTTTTATCATCTTAGTTTTGTTGCACTGACAACTCCTGCATCTTGCAGTATGCAGCCAGCAGTTCAGATGCACGGACAACGCATGGCATCTCAACCCCACTGCACTCACTCCACAGTGAACTCGTGGGCTCCCACGGGGATGCAGTACACAAACTGCATGGCGCTCCAGAGCCGGTGGAACTCCACGCACTCGTCCACGTGCATCACGCCATTGCTGGGCAGCGGGCCGCGCCATATGGCGTCGTCCAGGAAGCCCCGCACGCGCGTAAGTATGACCTCAAACATGGACAGGCCGCAGCACAGCCTCTCTTTGGTCAGCAGGTCGCCCTCGCGAGCTATGGCGATTTGCTGGAAGCAACAGGGTTGGGAGAAGCTAGTAAGCTACATAGCAATGACCAAACAGAACCATTCACACGGTGACAAAGGAGGCTGACGTGATGTAGTCACACTACCTGTGGGGTGCCAAGGCGCTCGATCAGTGGAACCAAATGCAGTGCTGTGTATTTGGCCTCCAAGCGCTTCATCTTGGCATCCAGACGCTCCCCCTCTGCAGAGCACAGGATGATGTTATGCCTAAGAAACTCGCAGGGCACTAAATGATACCCCTTTCCTGCCTCATTTATTCCAGATACAGTCACTTTTATTTACCTTTGACGTGCACTCTTGGAAGAATATTCTGGAATGGTGCCGCATGCAGCAAATCACAAACCTCTTCCTGAGACTTAAAGGGAAAAAGTTATGATATATGGTTAAATGGACTGCATTTATATAGCACTTTTATCCAAAGCGCTTGACAGTATTTTGCCTCACATTCACCCATTCATACACCGATGGTAATTGCTGCCATGCAAGGTGCAACAAACCACCGGGAGCAGTTGGGAGGGTTAGGCATGTAGGCATACAGGTAGGTCAACACCAGGGTTTGAACCCACAACCTTCCGGCTGGGAGTCCAACACCCAGACCACTAGACCATCCTGCCCCCCTAAGACAGTTAAGACAGCAGATCTGCACTGCACCCACAGATTCTCCCTAGTAGCATCTGTCAGTTTATTTAACTGGAAGCCTGAATTAGTAGCATTGTTGTGATATCAAACATGAACTGAAGATGGCACTGATAATCCAACTTTAGTGTTCAAAGTATCATTTTTCAGCCTCTTCGAAACCGTGAATTCATCTTGGAGCAGTTGGTTAAATATAATGATTTAAATCCTAACAGATGGAAACATGCTATGCCACACAAGACTGTCAACTGCTCCTCCCGTGTCTCAGTGTGCCTATAGAACTGCACCAGACTGGTCTGAGCCTCTAAAGGAGGACAGCACTCAGCAACAGAGATGAGGGATCTCAGCTGAATACTATACTAGTACGGTATACAAGTATACTAATAGCCCATACCAAACTCTGTTCACTCAGCAAACAGAAGAGCATGGCATTGCCCACTTCCCTCAGGTTTTGGAAGCACACAGTCTTGAGCTCAGCATACTCCACAATGTCCTTTAACTGGTGATGAAAGAACTCCAGGATGCCTAGATAGAAAACAGTCACTTAACCTGGGTCCGCCTTATATTTCCCCCACAATAACAAATAGTCTGAACTCGTCCAGGAATAACTCCTTTCGTGTTCAGACATGCCTCATACAGCTGGCGTTGCCCCGCCTCTGTGGCGCTTCAGAGTGAAGACGACCTCCATAGGCCTCTCAGCCACATGGTGAGGCTACCTGATGCGCTGGTGCCACCGACGGCACATCAAACACGCACGTTCCCCTCACATGATTAATTACGTGTTATTAAAGTGACTCTACATGACAAGAATTGCTTTAGCCCATACCAACATATTGGTCCCGTTTACAGGACACATTGTGGTAAGATAAAAAGTACACGGTTATGTGCCTTGTGTGTGGAAAAGAGTCAAATGAAGATGAATACGTTACAACCATAGAACTATATGGTTAGAACGGCTAAATGATCAGTTGCATGCACAACACTGCATAAATAAATAAAATAAAATAAAAACCTTCAGTACATTACTAAAAGATAGATTCATTTTGTGCATAATAGCCCACTTGCAATATAAAGGTCATTAACATTTCCCTTGCGTAATGGATGCACATATTGTACAAACCTGGGGAGCCATACTCGTGACGCGGAAGCCTGCATATCTTGGGCATTACCTCCATCAGAGTCTTCACATACTGCATGATGGTGCCCTGAAGCTGTGGAGGGGAATCACAGCACAGGTCAACAATTGTTTTACAGCCGTTTGTTTTTGCTCAAACGTTGGTGATATGCTCATGACTGCATCTTGGAATATTAACCTAATCATTTTTTTGTCAAGGCTACGAGTGATGTTATGGTATTTCATATTTTTCTTGTTCTAACATTATACGAGCAACGGACAGAGAGTGCGCGGATGTCTACTCACGGTGACATGGTATAACAATGTCATCTTCTAATGCCAACGTCCTGGCTAAGGGTGCAGTGGGAGAAATCCATTGCCGACTGTTCTTACCAAGCTTTTGACGACCTTCAGAAGCTCCTCCATCACCACAGCGATTCCCTGATAGCCCAGAAGCCTGCACATGGCCTTGATGTGTGGGGGACCCAGGAAGTTTCTGTAGAAGCCATATATGCTGGTGTACGCCATGTTCAGGGCCTAGATTGAAGTAAGTGCACACAAACAAAACCAGTAGAACATTTTACTTGCCGTCTCACAAACTAGGTTGCCCAGCCAATAAACAAACAATGTGCTTGAGGAATGGAGATGAACAACACAGTGATGACAATCACTGTATTCCGTTATATTGAAACATTTACATTCCCACTGCAAGAGATCACAGGAGCCCTCCTTTGCTACCCATCCCCCTCCTGTGCAGATGGGAGAGAGGCTGCTGCTATTGCGTGGCCATGCCCCCTCTAGTGTGGCAGCAGTAGCATATGAGATGAAGAATACAGCAAAGCAAAGTAGCCTCTGCTTCAGTTCCCTGTGTTTACTGCCACCCGTCGTTGTTGGAGCACTTTAATACTTTGGAATAGCATGGCCGATGTCCGCAGAGCAGGAGGAGACACTGAACACTAACGGCATAGTCACAGTTGGCAGGCTTTTTTAACCCCTTCCCCGGTAAGTCCTCTACTTTTATCCCTACGAACATTTAGACAGACAGATGCCTTGTTGCTATGGGATACAACTGCCGTGACACAAGAGATGCGTCCGATTCTCCGGATTTTCCCCATTACCATACGGACATGTAGTGCCAAAGCTAGTGTTAACCTTATTTGCGTGGAGACAAACACATTTATGTTTAAACCATTCAGTATGGACCATATTTGAAGGAGATGAGGTAGAAAGACATTTTTACATAGTCAACATATTTTGTACTGGTTAAAATGCTCCATTGAGCGTATTATGGCAGTAACAACACATTTAAAAACTTTATATAATGTATTAAATTATACACGGAACACAAAAGAGAGAAAATCAAATATCTTTTATGGAGATTTATGTTTCTAACAGGCCTAGGTTAAAATGTCACTGTCATTTGTTGATCATATGCATTCAATGGCCCACCCTCAACAACCGCTGTGTCATGTATCAGATAATCCTCCAATGCTTATTATTTGCAAACACATATTGGCCCTATACCTCATGTTTCACTCTGTACTGAGGTGGTGTACAATATTGTATTTCCTTAGTCATCCATCAGCCTTGCAGGCATATTTCATATTTGGGTTACAGAATCTAATATTTGTAGGAATAATCGTTTGAAAGTTCATGGCAACCTTTTAAATGTATGCTACTGTGGTCTACTGTGAAACTGCTACATTGATTCAAATAAAAAAGGTTAAAGCTGCAGGCAATTAATGTAATAACCAATTATCTGTAGAACATTTTTCATTAAATTAATCTACAGAAGAAATGAATAGCCGAAATTATTAGCATTAGGTATTACATGGCATTTATGTATGCTCATTAAGCAGTTATCAGAAATAAGGCATATTCCGCCAGTTTTTTTCTTTCCCCCTTTTTGTTTCATAGTACCAAACAAAGCCAGGCGTTCACATCTTAGACATCACTTAATTGTGTCTTAAAATGTAATTGGACTGATTCTGTCACATGGCTGTTTAAAGACAAACTCCACTATTAACCGACAGGTTTCACACACTTATTTTCAACAACCACCAAAGAAGAAAATCCCCATCTGGCCAAGACAAGTGAAGACAGCACCCGGGACAGATGACCATGGTCGTCACCGTCTACAACATCTCGGCCACCTCAGCGCGGGTGAGCTGGCCCTCCGCCCTGGGCTGCCTGGACACCTTCTACAGCGTCATGTACGACCCCAACTGGAACAGCCTGCTCATGGGCTTCAAGCGCAAGAGCTTCACGCATGAGGACCGCGTGCCCGTTAGCCAGACGGGTGCCTACCTGGGCGGCCTGCTCCCGCAGACCACCTACTTCCTGTGTGTGACATGCCAGGCCGCCAACCCCTCCCGGGACCAGTGCCAGGTGTTCACCACACCTGGCGAGAGCGGCGAGGCCCGCGACACGGGCCACAAGCTGGCCCTGGGTGTCTGGATGACCAGCAGCCTCTTGTTGGTGCTCATCGCTGCCTTCCTGCTGTGGGGCTGCCTGCACGGCATCTGCCCCTTCCCCAGCCGGATCCCCGAGAGCTATCCCATGTCGGGCCTCCGGGAAGGCCCCGGGGAGGACAAGCAGGCCGCCACCGTCATACAGAACCCCCTCTTCGGCGCACAGCCCAGCGGCCGTGTAATTAGCCATGAGCAGGAGCGCAGGACGCTCGCTAAGCTGATGGCCACTGATTCAGTATGAGCCCGCTGGATTAAGGTCAGCCCCCGCATTGTTCTGCCCGGGCACTATCAGCACTGGGGGAGGGTGGTCCACTGGTCCACTGTCCATAGTGCATCACAAATAGGCTGTTTGTGTTTCAGAGCAATAAGGAGACATTGGCCCAATGTCCACCCTCACATACTTTGATGCGTGTTCCCGCTAAATCCGTGGAGGTTTAGGACTGTCTCAAAGCCCATAGTCTACTTCTGCGGGACATGAACAGCGAGAAGTAAATCTGGTTTTCATTGCAAGTTTGCTATTGAAACCTTATAAATGGTTTGGATAAACGTTTGTGGTGTCCTTGCTGAGAATGTATCCACTAACCAGTTTTTTTAAAACAACTCAAAATGTTACAGCAATTATGATGTACTTGATTTATATTAGAATAGACACAAAATATATAGTATTCTCCCATGGCTTAGAAGATGCGTTGCTCACTTTGTGAGCTTTTATTCTCTCTCTCCGGAAATCGTAATATCGAATCTGACTTTATATTTGACATAAATGCAGACTTACAGTAAGGGGGCATAAATGGCTTGAAAACTGCGTTAGACGGACTTGCAGAGAACACGCTGGAGTTAGAGGAAGGCTGTGCAAAGCTTTTAATTTTGCACACTTTGAGTATATTATTCATCAAACATATATGTGCATTTCTGCTTAATTATGCTGTTCTGACAACATTTTTTTTATTGATTATTTGCAAAAACCTATTATCTAGTCTGTGTAAGGGAAATGCTTGGACATGAAATGGGTGATTATAGCCCCTAAACATGTTTTGCCATTGTCATATTTTGCATTGTGCTGTCGTCCCATTACTATTTATAGCATTTTGAGTCCTTGCATCGGATACTCGATCACTTCGGTGACGTCGCTAAAGTCTGTGAGTGTTCAGGGCTTGAGGGCAATTGAGATTGGGCCACTATCTTTCCCCAGCACAATATCCAGTGCAGCTTTTAGTGGTTTGAGCTACCCCCCCATCTTTTTCATAATGTCTATTGTGTTGTTTGAGCATGTAAGTAAAGTAATAACAAATAAATAAATGAATAAACAAACATACCATTGTTCAAGGGTATTGCCAAATCAATTTGTCATGCATTGTCATACACTCGCATCCTTTGTGCTAATAAAAAGGCATGTGCACTGACCTTCGACCCATACAAATACTGGGGCTGTGCGTTTGGGGGCTTGTCCCTTTGAAACTCCTGAGAGAAGGCCAGGACCGTGCGGACAAACCTGCACAGACAAAGACATCAGATCTATTCTGACATGGAACTACAGCATGTGAGAGGAGCACATGCAAAACAATCCATTAAAACATGAATTATAAACACAACCCATTGTTGCAAACCCACCTGCTGATTTGTAAGCGGTGTTATTATTGTGCTCAACTTTGAAATAAGTGAGACAGAAAGACACCAAAACAAATAATTAAACAGCACAAATATGCCATGTTGTATCCAAATATCTGAAAGGCCACTACTTTTGTGTCCTTTAAGGTAGAATCTCCGCTTATCACCATGGGACAAATGTGGTATACAAACGTGTAAACTCTATATTATCCCCCGACTGTCTTCTCACAATTTCAGGTAAAAGTTATAGGTTAAGTTAAGGTATTACCTTATATCTGGTTAATGTTAAGATAGATAAAAAATGGGTTAAAGTTAGACATATATTTAATGATTTGGTTGCGGTTTAATAAATTGTAGATTATGATAAGGTATTAGATTGGTTAAGATACATATTACTTGTTAGCAGGGCACACGATGCGCCTTGACTTGGGCCAAAATACCATCTGTCTTATATGTTTGTAGTATTCATCTTTGCTTATTAAAAAATAGATAAAACAAATTATCACCAATGTGTGCTTTGCTAGTAAGAGCCTGTGGAGTTGCTTACATATACAAAAGATACGTTTTGACTGTTGCTGCTAGTTTGTATTCATTTTCACTCAGTGTAAGAGCTGGTCATAAGCAAGTGAAACTGCCCAAATCCTCTTAGTGGTAACCATTCTAACAGGCGTTTCACTTCGCTACAGTAGGTGATATAGCCATTGTCTATTTAACCACTTTAGGCACCAACTGAAAGTGGACGCTTACTAGCTAACAACGGCTCCGTCTAACCCACCTGTTGGTGGAGCCATTGTAACAGTAGTTGGGCAGGAAGTCGTAGTTGAGTTCCCAGAAGACGTGAAGGGTTATCCTGCCGTATGGGGCGGACACATTGTGATTGGCCTCGCGGAACATGGCGTCCATGCTATCAAGGGTCAGGTACTTGCTGAGGAGTTTGTGCGTCATGCGGTTGATATCGAGAAGGCCTTCCAGTTCCTGAAACCCACAGGCAGACAGTGAGAACAGTATAATGTGCGTGGGAACCTGTTAAGCAATCTGCATATTAAGATAACATAACTGAGTGACTTATCATCCACATGCCATGATTGAGGTGAGGTCCTCGCTCTCAAAGCGATTGATGGCCAGTTCTAGAGACTTGTAGAGGGCGGCAGACACCCTCTGTGTTATCAGCCTGTTCAGATCGATGGAGCGACCTAGGAGCTGAGGTTCAAACAATCACAGGTGAAATCAGCCAGATGTTGTTATAGTAGTACTCTATTGGCCGGTGTCACAGCCTAGTCCAAGACTAAAAGAAAAAGTCAACGATCTTCATTGAGTCAAGATCTTCATTGAAAAATGTTCTTAGTCTAAGACTAGTCTTAATTCATTCCTTTCCTTTCCCACATGCATATTAAGATAACATAACGGTTCTCACACTGCACATAGCCCAGGGCCAAAAGCATTTTTTAAATGTTCTTCTTAGCCCAGGGCTAAGAAATCTGAAGTAAACAATAAGAGTTTTCGTCATGCTTTTGTCAGTTTAGAACACTGCATTCTAGTAGAAGTGCAGTGTGAATCGTGTGTGAAACCCTGGGTTTAAGTTAGCCCTGGGTTAAAAATGTGTGTGAATATGAGCTAAATTATCTCCGGTTTAGCGCTTAGCCCTGGGCTAAGGATAGCCTGTGACTAAGAGTATGCAGTGTGAAAACCCCTTATGAGTATATGAGCACGTATACAATAATACCTGGACATGCCGTTGTTTCAGCAGGGTCTCGTAGCGGTTGGAGGTCGGCCATGGAATGTTAGCCCCCTGGTTCTTGCAGTCAGCTCGCAATCGTTTGTCAAGTAGCAAGCTGACCACATTCGGACAGGAGATAAATATGTTTTCCAGATTATTTTCATTCATATAAAAAAATGCCTTCTGTATGTTGTCTTATCATGTGGTTTCCCTTCTGTATTTAGCCTTAAAAGTACTTACCTTCCGGCTAGAATTTTGTAGTAAGCAAATATCTGATCTGCAAGTTTGTAAACAAACTGATCAAAGCACAAATTGACCTGGAATTGAAGGTTTATTTACAATTAGAACATTCTTGAAAATCTCTAAATTGTACAAATGAACAACTTGACAACATATGTTGGTCAATTTTCCAGTTTTTTTTTACTAATGTGACGAATGAGAAGGTACATATTGTACAGGGAAGAAAATGTCTTTCATGTTTTCCTCCTGTGGTTTAAATATTTTGGGATTATTTCAAGACAAACAATCAGTGAGACGAAAGCTATACATATTGGAGGTTAAAACACTATACAATGGGTATAACAAACAAAGTGTAAAAGTAGTGTGGACACTTTCTAAATTGGATTCTCCATTGAAGTTCAATAACTAGAATTAGGAACTCGTACAAATTGTGGAAAACTACTACCATGTACCTTCATAAAATAAAATAAAACAACAATGAAACATTACCTCAGCCTCTATTTCATCATAGAGAAACTGTTTCTTAAATTTGGTGAGGGCGTAGTGTGCACTGTCATTGTACAAGTCCAAAGGGTAAAGGACGTATCTGAAAACAGAACAGACCATGTACAGACATGGATTTAAGCAGCTCATGTTCTGATAAGACAAACAAAAGTTATGTAACAAATAAAATAGTATATAATAATACTGTTCATGCAGACTGGGGTTTAAGGACAACTTGAAAACATTTGAAACTCTCAAACATTTTTGTTTTGTAAGAATCATTTTTAATTGGGATCAATCTTTTTTGTTATTTTGGTTGTTGATTTCAAAATCTTAATTTATTTTGTCTTAATTTTAGTTAGCCCCTATTGCAACTGGTAAATCCTACCTACAGCTTCTGTAATGGAAGGAAAACAAATGTATGGTTTTGTGTAAGGCAGCACTATTCCATGCTCATTAAATCAATACGCACAAGCCTTTTTAAATAAAAATGCTATACAAAACATACTCCATCATGGAAGCCTCCTTGGTGTCGAGGATGTGGTCAGTCAGGATCCAGGGCATGGACATCTCAATGGGGAACTGGATCCGGCGGCCCATAGTCAGCTCCAGAAAGAACTCCCTGAACCAGAGCTGTGAGAGGTCACAGCACTGCTGCAGGGTCTCTGCACAGACCAAGAGGAAAGGCGTGGTTATGCATCTGCCATTGGGGTCCGTCACCAGGACAGATATGGAAACACAGTCCTGGATACACAAGAGCTTACCACTGAAGTTCAGCAGATGGGTGTAAAAGAAAGACTCCCGGTGGAACTTCTCGATGTCCAAGATGGTGGGGCCTTCCAGGCTGCTACGCAGGGTCTTCTTGGACCCACTCTTGTCAGCGATCAGAGACTCCAGCATAGTTCTGACCATGTACAGCTGAAATATGAAGGGAAGGTTTGAACAGACTACCACATAGGAAATAATATAAAGATCACTAATATCTCTCCTTGCAGAGGCGATTTGACTTTGATCTGATGTTGTTAATAAGAGAAAAGACCCCAAAGACTAATCAAGGCTAAAGCTGCATTCTCTGTCGTCGGGGGACAGTTTCGGCCACAACATCTGGCTAAATATCAAGCTTGTTCCACTTTAATCAAAGCGTGTTAGATGGTGTGAGATACACAGAGGACATCAACATGATAAGTAAAAGTGGATGCAGAGTGAGGGCGCCAGACCTGCGTACTGGACGGGCCAACCGCTCGCCGGGGAACCTTGATGTCAAAACCTCCCTTGGGGTCTTTCTCCCCGCGAAGGGCTGGGTCGTTGTGCGGCTCCCGACCCGTCTCCCAGTCACATATGGTCTTTCTGATCGCCTGGAGGATACTGCAATGGGAACAGGCATTAAAGAGTCATACACGCACACACTTGAATAACCACTATGGCATTATGCAATAAAGTTCTGTGGAATGACTGGCACAGTAGTAAACACCTCTAACCCAACTGTGATAAAGGGGGCTAGGAAGGCATGTCCAGAGCCCATGTAGAACAGATTCGCTCCGATTGACCGTTTTTTCACAGCAATGGAACCTCAAACCTGGAAGTTAGCCGCGAAAACTAAAAGTACCCTATAAATCATAATGTAAATGATTTGTCAATGCATTTATTCACTACTAATTACCAAAAATAGCAGTTATGTATCTGTAACGGTTCAAAATGCCAACCATGCACTTCCTGGAACTGTTGTGCGTCTCCATGAGACTGATGAATACGTCGAACTTCGGTTGGCGCGACACTCTCTTCTACATGGCTCTGAGCATGTCTAACCGGTCCACTCTGGTCTCCTGTGGTCTGTTAGCATGAGTTGTTTGAGCTGGATACACAGAGGTAGGTTTTAGCAACTCTTTAAAAACACCACAGCATTGACGGTACCTCTGCACCACATTCTTCTTCTTCTTGATGGCCTGACGCAGGGGGTCTCTCAGGGTTAACTGAGCAAAATCCTGCAGGGCTGAGTAGATGGTGTGGCGGATTGCATGGTTGAACACACTTTCCATGCGTCCCATCAACACCTGCAAACCCTTGATCATGGCCATCACCTGTCAGCAGAGCAACATTCAATTAGCAAGATATATACGGTGTAGCATGTGCCATGAGCTCAACTGTCTGTAAAAGCAGACTGATGTATTGGAGGGGTTAAAGGCAGTGAGAGATGACCTCCACGAGGGCAAACTTCTCCTCGGTTGTGTAGTTGTATCTGGTGGCTCTCTCATACTCCTCAGCGTTGTCGGGACATTCTTTGTTGGAGTATTTGTCGGTCGGGTGCACCAGTTTCCAGGAGTACTGAACACGGAACGGAACACAGAGAAAAGTACATTGAGCAGAAAGAACTATGTGATCAGAAAACAGCACACAATATCCTGGATGCCAATTGTCTGTACTGAGGCTCTATTTAGAGTTAGTGTGCATCTAATAATGTAGTGTCATTACATGGCTTCATATGTCATCTATAAACCTCACATTTGACATTTGCTTAACGCCCGAGTAAAATTACCCTTTTGCCAATCGCCATGAAATGTCTTTAAGCATGCTTTAGCATTAGTCAACATTTCCTAAAGGCGTCTTATCTACAGTATATGAGGTGTTGATTGCGTGGTTCCTAGTGCATTCTGAAAATAACACATAAGCATCCTCCCTGTGCTTCCTTAGGACTGCATTGGTGTGTGTGTGTGTGTCTGGCAGCAGTCTAGCCATGCTCACCACTTCCATGACATGAGCGCTCCACTGGGACAGCAGCTGCATGCCTTGCAGGGCCAAGTCAAAAAGCTTCCTGTATTCAGGGTCGCTTTTCTGGGACTCCTGGCGCCCTGATCCGGTGACCACCTACAGAGAAAGACAGGACCCCACATCTGAACTCATCCCTCAAAACAAGCATTTACCATTTGAAACAACCACCAGGTCTGAAAAGCAGAGGTCACTTATACCACTCTGGAAACATTTGAAATGTAAATATACTGTACATTACATGAAAAATACAAATGTAAACGTATAAATAGTAAAACTATAGAACATACTGGAGTGGTCTCTTAAATTTTTTCCCCCAGAGCTGAAGTTCACATACTACACAGTCTGTCGTTTAAAGTCACATATGAAGCATTCAGTGTACTTCATTTTATTAAATCAGTACATAAGATGACACGAATGGGTCAATTTCCCATCCGAAGGATATCTGATTTTAATGATTAATCTAATAATCTGATCACAATGAATGCAGGCAACGTATTTCCATATAAATCGCATCGAATTCTGACCCCTTGAAAATCCGCTGCAACGAGACATCTGCTGGAAAGCTGATTAAAGCTCAAATGCATAAGACGGCAGCCCGTGCAGCTGAGCTAACAGCGTACAGAAGATAATACCACAATAGCCAGAATGTCCAGACAGGTTGACGGGTTACAGTACAGAGAATGGCTAAACTCATGCGTTCAAGCTGATTGAGAGGGCAGTGCAAAGTGAATTCATCCAAGTGAAATACATTCACGGCCGTACTAGCGACCAACTGGGTGTCAGTGTGGAGACATTCAGTTACACAGAGCAGCAGCATGCTGACCTCGCTGTTGCTGTAGCGTGCCAGCTCGGAGATGAAGCGCATGTGATCCTCCCGGATTTGAATCATCTGCTCGCAGATGTTGTACTGGGGACTGCTGGATATGCACGTGCAGGACCACCTGAGGAGAGGCCCAGAGAAAGTGATGCGGATTGAGGTGTGCAATTGCAGAACTGCTAGAACAATTGTGAGACATCCTACAGGATCATGAGCGTGGCGAAACACACACACACACACACATTTTAAATGTTTTTCATATCTGCATTTTCTTGTGGGAAGCATGATTGTGCATGTAATCCCTCTCTGTAAAGCACTTTGAGCTGCAATTCTGTATGAAAAGTGCTATGCAAATAAGGTTTATTATTATATTTTATTACAAGCAAAGATGTTTTGTCCTTAAAACTCGCATGCTATAGTTGTTTTAATAGTATATGCTCTACGCTTTCAAAAATGATAAACAGCTTCTGTTTAAATAAATATTATCACACTATCTCAAAGGCTTACCAATTTAGACGCTCTTACCTGGATTTGTTCTCTTCAAAGTGAGCACTTGTCTTGATGTACCTGGACAACTCAATCTGCATGTCACCAAACAAAGGAACCACTTGGAGTTGCTATGAAAGTCAGAACAAAAAAAATGAAATAATCAATAATTTATATTACTTATATAGAAACCGGTAAAAAAATTCTTCATCAATCAACTAATAAAAATGTGTCCTGCTCCTCTCTCACCCTCCCTATACTACACTAATACGCTTGTACTATCTTCTTATGTATGTATGTATGTATGTATGTATGTATAATATATATACACTCACCTAAAGGATTATTAGGAACACCATACTAATACTGTGTTTGACCCCCTTTCGCCTTCAGAAC
>JAODTR010000019.1:3517055-3527514 GCA_025399935.1 Amblyopsis rosae
GTCCCCTGCTGGAGCTGCTGCCCCCGCGACCCGACTCTGGATAAGCGGATGAGGATGGATGGATGGATGGACATTTTATATTATACTATGCTATAATTGGTGTAGCATAATCGACGCCTAGAATCATATAAATTGATATTTCCAAAAATATTTTTGGAGATAAGTGTAGCTTAGGCCCCAAAACACATACTGTAGATGCCTAAACACACACACACACGGATATGAGAGAGAGAGAGAGAGAGAGAGAGAGAGAGAGAGAGAGAGAGAGAGAGAGAGAGAATAGCCTACAGTAAATATAATACAATGACTAGTCTGAGGCATATAGCAATATATTTTATGTTATATTAAAATATATGAATACAGTATTAACACATAATATAATACAACAGTTGTACCAGGTCTATACAGCATTCAGTTAAATACAGCATAAAAAGATACCATAATTGTAAACCACAATAAAGTTGCCCTCTCAAGCATAGTCTTCTGCTAGCGTGTCCAGGTAGCTTGTATCAGCGTAGAGCAGGAACCCTGAGAAGAGACTGTCCGCCCAGCCGGCATCAGCAAACAGCCCATTCTGGTCTTTGAAGAAGATCTCCAGCCACACCTCATCCTCCGGGTTCAGGAACATCACAGTGGATCCGGAGGCCACGTCATGGTTCCCTGTGTTGGCATCAAAGGTCTTGATGCGGTACTGTCCGTTCTGCACCAGCCCGATGGCCAGGTGCTTGTTGGCTAGCGTGATGTCATAGGAGAAGTAATAGATCCCCGGGTAGGCGCAGATGAACTTGCCCGTCTGTGGATTATAGTGCTCTCCCTCATTGAACAGAACCTTATTGAACTTAATGGGGGACATCTCTGCCGGGTAGCTGCTGGTGATGCCCACTGAGAAGGCTGCCTTGGGCACCAGGCTGCCACACCTGCAGATCCCAGCCGGTCCCGGGGGTCCTCGCTCTCCCTTGTCCCCTCTGGCTCCGTGGCTGCCCAAGGGACCTTGCGGGCCCCTGTCACCAGCCTCTCCGCCGGGGCCTTGTTTCCCCGCTGGTCCGCGTTGACCCCGCTCACCCACTCTACCCTTGCGGCCGACCTTTCCCTTCAGCCCTGAAAGATAGTCACAAATCTGAATGTTCTTTCAAAGGTATATGCTCCTCCATTTTGTTAGAGTGCCCCTAGAACCCAAAATGTCCTCCGATGCTAATGCACGTTTATGTTTTGAGACCCAGCTGTGCACAAAAGTGCACGTGGATGCAGGGGGAATGGTAGAGAGAATGTGTGAGCCTGTGCATGTTGTTGTGGGTACCCAGGTGTACAAGGGGCAGCCGCTCCTTGAGATTACATTTAAACCAAAACAATAACAAACGATCATAATGCACATTCTATACTCACACCCAACATTGTATCATTATGACATTACACATTTGGAAAACAGCAGCTTTGTGTCGACCCACTATGATGTATGAATCACATCAGACCAAAACACAAAGAGTCTGATGTTATATGCATATCTGTGTGAGCACAGATTGTGGTGCAAACGTTCTGATGACGATTTGATGTGCATCTCTCGATTCACACACAACAAATACAGGTGCATCACATTCCAAGAGTCATGGTATGTATTGGCTGTCAAAGTGCAAGATGATATTAGTATAGTGTTTCTTCCATAAACACTGTAATAGTAGTAGTATTTGGAATGAAACACAGCCAGCGTGGATTAATGTCACATCTCATAACTTCTAACAGGCTTATTATTTAATATGGTGTAAGGAAACATGTATTTTTGTGGGACCACACAACCAAAATAAATTTGAAGTGTAAAATAGTTTATGGGAATACTGTGTCAATCATTGTGTACCTGTATCCCCCCTTTCTCCCTTTTCACCCTTCCTGCCATCTCTGCCATCTCGTCCAGGGATTCCCACATTGCCATCGGCCCCCGGCGGCCCATCGGCACCAGGTTCTCCCGGCATACCTGGGAACCCCGGGACGCTGCAGATTAAACGCTGTGTTCCTTTAACCTTGGATTCCATCAGTTGTCCAAAGACACAGTGACATAAACACACTGCTCCCACTAATGTCCACATCCTCATATCTGCCAAGGGAACAAAGAAATCAGCAGGTTAATTTAATTATTTTAATAGCAGCTCTCCTTAAAAGTAACCATTCATTATTTATTCACAGTAAGAGTATATTTTGATAGACTATTTTACATTTTGGATATTCAACTTAACTTGTCGTCTATTGCTGTGATGTTAGAAACTCAAAGAAACTTGTCAAGGTTATTCATAATGCCATAAAACAGTTTTAAGTGAATGCTGTCAGAGGAATACATTGAATATAAGCATTAAATCACAATGGACCCATTTACAGTACAATTTCTGAGCTCTCTCACACGAATGCTCTCTTGTCAAACAGCATTTAATTGCAATCCAGAGACCATCTGATACCTTGGCCTCTATTCAAATTATTGCAAATTTTTTTTGCTAATTCTTCATTCCTTGTCCTTGACATAATATCGAGCACAATTGTGTCTAGGCAACCTTATCGTCATAAGAAATAGGCTGTTGAGCAGACAAAATCATTACACAGTTACAGTATGTTTCACATGGTGAGATGGCCTCACCATTAATTCATAAAATGTTCACACTTGTGCACAAGCGCTAACATTAATGGAATAGACATGGGGTTTAAAGTTTTAAATTCTTATGAGCCTGAGCCTTCAGTCTTACTAGTATTAATCGTTGAAGGTTGTGAACTATGTGAGACCTTGTTTTTAAGATGAGGGAAATACACCAGAAGACATAATGCCATATGAGGAAAACCCTGCCATCATTCTGCAGGAATGATGATATCATTGCTAAACTTCAACGGCTATCTTTAAAAAATGTATTTCTTTTGTACACCACACACACACACACATACACACCGGTGCACACAAACAAATAACACATACTGTATGCAATGCAAACATGCATCTTCACAAGCCCCTGAATTAAAACCATAAGGTGTTTACATCAGTGCAGCTGCAAGATACATTAAAGTCAATGTTATAATTGTAATTTGGCTAACCTTTTGGGAGATGATGCAATTATCAAATTGTATGTTATGTTACAGTAATGATCTGCTTGAACCCGAAGTTTCAAGAGAGAGAGTTTGAAGTGTTCAGAAAGTGTGTGTCCATTGAGCAATTACAGTGAATATTTGCCTTTACTTAGTACAGTATGTACACCATGTGTTCAATTTGCATGCATGTCCTTGATCAGACACAATTCTCCAAACAATCTCAATCACATACAGTAGTTTGCTAGTCTGGTGCACCTTTGTATGTAGCAGACATTCATGCAAACACACACACACACACATACATATGCTTCTTTTAGAATGTGTATTAGCAAGACATTGGCTGTAATCAAGACAATATTCACCGCTAATTTATTATTCTCACCCCACTTTGGAAGGAAATCTCAGGGTTTTGTCCTTATCCTATCTGCTTAGAGCTGGGTCTCTGTGGTGTTTGTGGATTCCTGCTGAACATGCTTTGTCTTTTATAGTGCCTTTAGTCTGGGTCAACATCTGTGCCTGAAAGCCTCAGCTGTTGGGTTGCTGACAGCCAGGCTTGTGTAATTCTAACAGCAGCCTCTCTGGAATCACTCCATCTCTCCCTCCCTCCACATTTTATGACTCATAAACTTCCCAGAGCAGAGCAGCTATAATGCACGCAAGGGAAGTCAGTTCAAAATACACTGATGGGGCTTACATAATCTGTATAGATGCAGACATGTGAGTATGCTGCTTCAGTGGATAAATAACATTAACTTCTATTTATCTTGAGTTGTGAATGATTATCTGAATTAGAACATATTTGTGTGTTCTATTAATACACCCATTAGTGGGAATATTTAGGTTGCAGTAATGGACAATAGCCCCTAGATGGGGCCAAATACCACTAATGTGTGGTAGCGTCAAAAGGCGTCAAAGGTGCTATTAGAGAATGCACTTAAACTTAAAAATGTTAAAGACAAGAGCCATTGATTAGTGCTGCTTAAAAGTTGACTATAGTTGAAGCCTCAATGTGAAATCTCAAGTCATTGATTCCTTTTTTTTTATGTACAAGCAAACACTGTCTTATAGCCTATTGATAAAAGTATTCTATAGGGGATTGGTAAATACAATAAGACAGTATTGATATCTACTCTACAGTATATTGTCACGCTTAACTCATGTAAAATACAAATTTTGTCTTGCCTGTTGACACCCAGCTTGTAAAAAGCTCATTACTTTCCTTGAAACTGTGAAAACATACATATCAATCATTTTGTGTCCAAACAGAATGGGTCTTTATTCAGGACATGAAAGGAAAAAAGGATTGTAATCAACACCCCATATAAATACAAAACCAACAAAAATAAAAATCAACATGATATTCACTTTGCATATCAAAGAACAATTCAGTAATAATTACAATCCAAACACCTCATAAACCATTTTGTGAATCTATACACAAACTCTGATTTAGAAATTTGTTACTTTAACAATATTACAAATATTTAGCTTGAAAAATAATTCAACTCAAAATTATATATTAGCAATTAGCATTTTAAAATTATATATACTGTATTTTCACGTAAAAATACAAAATAATACCAATGACATTTAATATGAAAAATTATTATAAGAGTTCTGCTCAAGTGAAATAAAAATACCATAAAACAATATTAAATTAAATAGAAATATGCATGAAAAAGTCTCTCCTTTTGTTAGCAAAACACTATCCAAAATAACTACAATAATTTACAATCAGTACAAAGATATTTGGATTTAAAAATAGTTGCAATGAAAAAAAGGGGTTTCTTTTCTGACAGTAAAAAATGACACTGTGGATCAGAAATCTGCAAAATATGCAATGAAAAAAATAAATCTGCATTAAAAAGGTTTACACTGTAATTCTTAATTTTTTTTATACAAACATTAGAAACAGTATTGCACGTCACAACACAGATTCGAGGTTAGTCAGCCTTTCAAAATGTGTTATATTCAAGTTTCATAGCATCTATGAGGACAGGCAACCGGGGCCTTGATGCAATGGGGGGAGAACCTCAAGTGTCTTCCATGAATATACAGAACCTTCAATGTGTCCTTCCTAAAAATTAAATGTAATGTGTTCATGGGGAACCCTTTAACCAAATTGCATACCAAAAAAGTATTAGATAATGGAAATATAAGAGAGCTTTTCATCTTCGAACAGAACCTGATTAACATTAGGGGACATGAAACATAGTCTTATTAAATATAAAAATACAATCAAAAAACGAAATAGTTATTTGTCTACAAAAATAGTGAAATAAATATGATTTATACAAAAGCAAAGACACGCATACAGTACAAAGTAAAAGTGTTCAACATAGAAAATAGAACACAATTCTCACAAAACAGCACAAGTCAAGTGTTACAGGTGACAATATTTTACCGGGTTCTATTCTGAGTAGAACACCATGAGAACTGGGTCTACATGGACATTACGACAACGGGACTGACAATATCATTCATGTGCTTTGAATCACTCATGACCTGTGGTTATGTTGTAGCACTCACCACCTTACAACACAACACACTGTGATACACATTTTCACTCCCAGTTCTTATGTCTAGACTACCTTTGAATATATTACAAAATATTAGATAACAGATGTATTCACACAGAGCACAGATAAATTAAGACCACTGTTTCACACTACAGCACATATTAAATAATCATGAGAAAAATATATTTCTAATTTTAAATAGGTAGGTGTAGTTATAAATAGTATTTGTCAACCTAGAAAGTAAATTGCAGTAAACCTTAAGTCTCCCTTGAAGCTGAACTGAAATGGGGTTGGAAAAAAAACTAATGAAAACAATGGAAACAGATATAATAAAATAATTTTGATACGAGAGACAGCAAAGGTCCACTAATAATGAGTAGGGTAAATTGGTTCAAACAGGTAAATTAAATTACTGTATAATCATCCAATATTGGGAATAAATAGAAAAGAAATAGAAACTCTCCAAGTTAATTAAGGTACTGAAACAGTACACAAGTGACACCTGAAACACTGATTTCAAGGACCGTATGCGGGTGAACGAAACACAAAACCACACAGACACCAGCGCTATACTGCAGAAATACACACTGTAACATATGGATAGCTGGAGCACCAGTAACATCCACTCGTCACACAAAGATTGTCCCGAATGACTACTTAAATCTGACACTCAAAAAGGTCATAGTCCTAAACAAACAGACAAACAAACAAAAGTATAGTTAATCATATTTAGCATATTAATAGATTGGTTATCTTAATCTTATGATAACCTACCGAGGAGGTGCATTTCTTTCAGCTTCCAGTAACAGTACATACATTGGGTCAGAGATTCTCTTAATGCATGGAGCCCACCAACAAAGTGCCATGTCAACTGCCATATTCCAACCATAGAACTATATAGAAGAACAACTGTAATGATGATTCTTGCTGTCTCTATCACAACACTAAACAATGGTGCTATCCCATGCTCCATCACACTAAACACACATCCTGTAAGCTTAAGTCCTCTTCTGATCATGCCTTTTACTGTGAGGTTAGACTGATAAAGGCTACAGTACGTTAGAAAACAACATACAAGATATGGGATAGGAAGGGCCAAGGCAAAGTATTTAGGTGTTTTTCTTGTAACGATATATCACCTGCTTTGTAACTAAACTAAAACCACCGACCTCATTAACAAAGGTCACATAGCACGGAGACGACACAATCACAATCAACTGGACACCACTCTGCATCTCAACAAGACATGTTTTTTTTTGCCATATAAGCCACCATGTCACAAAATGGCGGCAGCAACTAATCTACAGAAGAACCAATAGTGTGTTTTGTACTATAGTATGTAACAAACCAAACACATAAACATCAATGCATGCACATAATACGTAGTTTTTTTGTTGTTGTGCGTTTTACTTTTTTTTCATTTATTATTTAGTTTTTAAATTAAGACTTCATTGTCTTTATTTGAAGTTTCTCCCCCCACTCGCTGTAACATCTGCTATGCTTAGTCATGCTACTCACCGTAGAATTTTATTTCTTATCTACTGATTTCAGTGTTGTTGTTGTTTTCCACAGAGGGTTATTTGTCTACAACTTTCTTTAGCTGCATGCAGTTGGTGTAGGTAGGCCTATTGACGTTACATGCACTTAATGGAAATAGGCGCTACTAAGTGGTTGAGTGCAGACTGCATTTCATTTGTCATGATTCTGGTTTAAAGAGGGCATTACATGTAATACCTATACATCTATTGATATACACATATAGCAGCAACGTTTCTAATATAGCTCATAAGAATAAATGTTATTGGTAAATACAGTTAGTACAAACCAGATTTAGCATTTGAGGTAACATTAAATGAGTCGATATGATCGCAGAGATAAGCCTATTATCTTTTTCAATAGAATCCTTAGTAGGAAGAAAGACCACATACTAACATTAAAAAATAAGAATTTGTTTTGTGGCAGATCAAATGTATGCTTCCTATCATTTTGCTACCTTTGGTTAATGACCCGGGAAGGTGTCAAGATTACACAATCAAGGTTTTCCCAGAAACGAGCGGGCTACGTTACACTCGGCAGGGGCAGCCAGCAGCAGACAGACAGACAAACAGACAAGCCGCCCCCCACCACCCCCCATGCAGAAAACATTCTCATTTCTACTTTAAATCTCATACAAAAATAATAATAAAAACAAAAACCTACAAAAATCAATCTCTCTTTGTTTTTCTTCTTATTCTTTTAAATCTCCTCTTAGAAAACATGAAAGTACCACAAAAGAGTCGTCAGAGCCTGAGATGTGAGGGGGGTTTTGGTGAAAAACTGAGGCTTGTGGTGTTCGTTTGCTACAAAAGATATATAGATATATGTTTAATATATATACAGTATATACTGTATAGTGTTATGTATCTGAATATACTGATAGCTTAGGGTAAGAGGCAGAGCGGGGCAATGCTCTAAACGTGTTAGCCAGTGCTTCATATTCCTGTATCCTCTGACCATGTCGACGTGGCTTTGTCTCTGCCTCTTCTAGTTCCAACGGAAGTGGATCTGGCGCGGGCGGTCGGCCCCCTCCTTGACCAGGGGCTTGTGGAACTCTCGGCCTGCACGCGAGTGGATGTTGGCCCAGCAGAATTCACAGTAGTACTGCAGGCAGGTGACGTTGGCGCAGAAGAAGGGCGCAAACTTCCCACCGCAACGCGCTCCCTGGCATTCATCACACAGCTGGTCGTCCAGGACGTAGGGCTTCACCTCCACCTTTATACAGATAGACAAGACAATCAATCAATCAATCAATCAATCAATCAATCAATCAATCAATCACTTATACCCGAGGGGAATTTCTTTCAGCAACAGAAACAGTATAGGGTGTCCAAATACTCAATACACAAATATCAAATCTGTCAAGATAGAAGGTTCTTGCTAGAGACATTAGTCAATTATTCATGGTCAAAGTAATAAAGGAGTTTAACTATACTCATGAGAAGAGGCCATACATGTATGTTACTGTACTGAAAAGAGCTTTGTTTATGGTTCATCGTGTTCATCATATGAACAAATGATTATTTCATTTTGAGGTGAAGGATTGAAGTGGTGAAGCTTTAAGGTTTTAACAAAGGTTTAATATGGCTTTACAGGTAGGCCAAACCTGCACCCTAATAGGAGAGGAAGGAATTTCCCCATGGCGATAAATCAATTACCCGCTTGTCAATGTCTCCATGCTGCAGCTGAACAAATCTGGCGCTGATGGCAGCAATGTAACTCTGTTGGTTGGAAAAGGCAACTCTCCCAGCCCCTTTGGGGTACTTGAGCTCTGGGTCAGTGTCAATTCCTGCATAGCAGACTCCCCCATACAGACGGTCCATGATCATGGCCAACTCAACTGGTAGGACAGAAACACAGTATACCGCAAGGGAAGACAATTGTTAAGGAGGGGAGGAAAAAACCAAAACAATGGCGAGGTCAGATAGAAAAGCAAAAGAGCATGAGAGAAGCTTCCAGAACAATTGCTATGGATGCTGATCTCCTGTGCTGATACACATTTAAGAAGGTATGAAAGTGCAGTAGAATAACAACACAGGTGGATTTACTTGCTCTCAGTGGGCGAGGAACGCCCCCCACAAAAATGGTCTTGCGGGGATCAAGTGGCTGTGAGCCGTCCATCACAAAGTCACTGTCGCTTAGATTCCAGGGCCGTATCTGTACCTGGAGACGGAGTAGATTAGGTTAGATTAGAAGCAAGTATCCATATATGTCATATGTCACATGCACACACAGTACATATGTCATATGTTAAGACACTAACAGGCTTGTCCTTGATGGTAGGGCTGGAGACACACAGATAGAGCTTTCCATCTTCCTCCATGCAGGCTTCAATGAGCGCTTGAACCGAGCTCTCCTCTTGAAACAATAGGAAGGCATATCCTATGAAACATGAGCACACACACGCGCACAGGCGCACACACGCACGCGCACACACGCACACACACACACAGACACACACAGACACACACACGCACACACACACGCACACACAGAGTCAGTTAACTTTGGTAAAATGTGATCTGGATGCGTTGCAAAGGCAAGGCTTAATCTGGATTTGTAATGAATATGTATAAATGACTCTTATATTCACATTATTATTATATTATTACACCCGTGTGTGACTGCCTGGAAACAGTGGCCAGTAATGAAATGTGCATTGAGATTATGTGGCCAAACTGAATGTTAAAGATTAGCTAGATTAATGTTCATGAGAACATGTGCCACATTTCATAGCTCTTGGTCAAACAGCTACCGTGTCACCACCATGTGTCCAGCCTGAATGTGGTTGCATACTGCAGGTGAGGTATTACACATACTGTAACACCTGTGACTGAGGTGTAGTCTACATTAATACGATTTAGTTTCATTTACTACGTATGCGCCTTGCATCCATATTAGTCCGGAGTGTTCGAGCTCCTAAAACGGAAACGCTGCTTGCACAGCTTTAGTTTTAAAACTCCGAGGCTGCATTCTAGTCCGGACATGCATAAATGGATTAGCTTGGAAACGTAGACACCCCACAAACAATGCAGACGATGACACAGACACCCCACAATTGCTCCTGATTGGGTCTTATCAGTATGTCGCCATATTTACTCTCATTCAATGTTTTCTGTTGTCGTGACGCCCTATACTTATATACCTATACTTTACTTTCAGTAAGAGGCTCCACCTTGTCGTTGGTCCAAGAAAATTAATCTACGGTTTTACTTTCCCCATTGCTGTTCCATAACTGGTACAGATAGTAAATTATCTTCAACTGGACAAAAACACCTCTCCGGGAACCATCACCTTATCGTGGTGGAGAGGTTTGGGTGCCCCCATGAACCTGAGGGCTGTGTTGT
>JAODTR010000019.1:3527614-3546202 GCA_025399935.1 Amblyopsis rosae
ACACACACACACACACACACACACACACACACACACACACACACACACACACACACACACACACACACACACAAAGACACATGAGCACACATGATAGAGAAAATCTCTGTTCTTGGACTGGAGCCCTAACCACAGTCTCTACCAATTCATTAATACGCTGTTTGGCTCTCCAAGAGCTCCAGACCTGCCTCGGTTTGGGGCTTTTAGAATAGGTCCAGGTCCTGTGCGGTTCCATCCTTGGCCCCCGGCCCCTGTATCCTCCTCTTGCTCCATTCCTCCTCCCACCGCTGGCCCTGAAGTGACAGCGATGATGGAGCTAGCTACCGAAGACCTACCGTAAATCTGCCTTCAGAGCCCCTTTAAGAAAACACACGGGGAGCTCCAAGGCCCCGCGAGTCCTGCCAGGCGTCTTGTTGGGTGGAATCCGAAATGTCTCTTTATTTGTGTTGAAATTAAAGTGTCTTTTATTCCCTCTCGTTCCGTTAACGAGCTCCATGTGGCGGCAGGCAGGAGACTTATCCGCCCTGACAGCGAGCGCGGAGAGAAAAGGGGACACACCGCTTGAACAGAGGCGGCGGAGAGAGAGAGAGAGAGAGAGAGAGAGAGAGAGAGAGAGAGATGTTGGGGTTTGCTCTCCAGAGCACCAAGGTCATGCACCTGTGTGCAAGGGCATGTGTGTTAACTGCATCACTGGGGAAAGGCCTTATCTAGCACACTAATGTGTTGTAACACGTGTCTAAGCGGTGGTAAAGATATTACAAATATATTATAATACAAATATCCCACCTTAACAAGCTTCATATAGTGGGCACGGTGGCCTGGATTCTTATTGGATGAAAGCAGGTTGTGTTGTGTGTTGCACGATGTTAATGGTAGTAAATATAAGAACATTTAAAACAGTTTCTTTGTTGCCAGGTCTCGCAAGAGTGTGTTAAGTCAGGTCCTGAACAAAGTACATTTTCTCTTCATATGTCTGTCTGAAAAGTGACATTTTAGTGTCACTGTTAGACGAAGATATTTAGCTGGTAAAAACGGTTTAAATGTTTACTTTGGTTACTATGGGGCAAAAGAATCGGTCATAATCTGTGTTCACGTTCACTTCTCTTGGAATCAATATAAACACTGGGCCTGCCGCTGGACTCCTAAAAGGCCGTGGCAGTGGTGAAAACCATGCATACAGGAAGCCAACCGACCTGAGGCCTCTCTGTTATTAACTGGCTCTGGTGGTAGTTACAGTACATGTTCAGCAGCGCCACAGTATTTAGTGTGAGTGTGTTAAGAACTGATGTGTTTTCTCCATCACATAACCCGCTGCAAATATGCACACACACACACACACACACACGCGCGCACACGCACAGACACACACACACACACACACAAACAGACAAACAAAATGAGAGCCGATCCATTACTGCTAATCATTTCATTGTTATGTACTTGTGTTATGTGAATTAGCTTAATAGTGAGTGCTCGATGAAGTGGATGGAAATATCTTATGCGAATTGGCTGGTGGCTGGGTTTGTGGTTTAATCTTCAATGGGCTGACTCAGTTGATTGGTAAGGTTGTGGACATCTGGGAAAGTGTGAGGACACAGTGTGAACATTGAGCGTTGGCTTTGTGCATAAAGCATTGCTTGATTTAAAAAAGGCTTATGTATGACTGTGGTCAAAGTTATTATGTCAAAATAACATGCACATTTCATGTAATTATTCAAGTGATCAATCATCATGAATTATAATCACATGGTAATTGTAGAACCATGATTGGAGAATATAATAGACATATATTGCTTTTACAGTAAATGAGGTGTTCTGAAAACACATGTATAGATTTAGACTATTGATTTTGATAATAAATAAGCAATATCTTTTTGCTAGTATTGTTGTTAAAATGACATTAAAAGTCAACCTTTCATATGATAAATAGGCTACTGGAGAAACATCATCAGTGAAAGCACAGCCTATAATGCAGGGTTATAGAAATCCCATACTCCTATCCATGCCATTGAAATAGTTCACTCTCATAGTATGTTCGTTCACATTGTTCTATTCTGAATTAAACTGAAACGTAAATCTAGAAATCAATTTAAAAAAAAGGCGGGGGCAGCAAAACAAAGTTGACACGATTGCGGGCGCCCCTGCCTTTAAATTATCCTCCCACAAATTATGATCATACATTCTCCTCGTTCTAATTAAACATTCAACTTTATTTGTACCAGATGCAGCGTTTGATGTTTTATTTTGGTAAGGGAGTGCTGTGGCATGAGAATGGTGCGGGCCTACATGTGCAGGCTGAATCCATTGGTGATGGTACGGCCATATTGACTGAGCTGAGCCGTGCGACCACAAGGGACCAGAGACAGTAGAGAGCTCCGCTGGTCTAATATGTAGGTGTCATATTTCAGTCATGCTCCTACAATCCAAGTCGCGTCAGGGAACGTAACATTTAGTGCTAGTGGAAAAATATTGAGTGGCTGAGCTTTCAGGTTTATACTATTAAAGGCACACGCCTCCATTGTGTTATAATGTAGCCCCCCCATGTCAACATCTGTTGACATAAACTATGTGCTCATTTGGCTTTAGGGGCAGTGGTAGAGAGGAATGCCAACCTCACATTGTTGGCGTGCAGACGGGACATTCGCTCTCTGAGCTGATGCAGGTTTCAACCAAGCCAGATGCCAATCATAGAGCGCACGCCTTCAGCATGATGTGGCTAACATATTAGCCATGTCAGCATCGCACTCACCATCTACCCACAGTAGCAAAGGTTTGGGTGGTACGGATCCATTCGCGCGACGTGCCCTGTGATGCGCGTGGCGCTACAGTATTTTGTGGACTGGGGCGAAGCAGGAGCCTATCAGAGTGGTGTTCCCTCCGGGAACCAGATCTGTAGACGACGTAGCCACCACAGAGCTGCCTTGAGTCTTACTGTGATAGACATGCCTTTGCTCCTGGCCGACACTCGTCTGAAGTGGAACGAGACAAGATAAGGATCTCCTCTCTGTCTCTCATTCTCTGTCTCTCTCCCTCTCTCTTTCTCTCTCTCTCTCTCTCTCTCTCACTCTCTTTCTCTCTCTCTCTCTCCCTCTGTGTGTGTGAGTCAAAGCTCAAAGTGCCACTTACAGGGCTTTTCATTTTGCTCTCTGGAGTCTGCCAATATGACGGTCTCACACAACAGAGGGGACACTGACAGGACCTGTCAAGGGCTTTTCTCTGCCTTGTGTTTTAGAGGGAGATAATCTTGTAATGAAGCGCGGGAGGTACAGTACATCAAGAGGCCCAACGCCTCTGGTTTTACTTATCGGCCCAGGCGCTGAGACGAGGGGAGGGTTCTAATGCGTTTCCGCGCAACGGACATGGAAAGGGAGGGGCAAGCACTGCATGGGAACACGCGTGAACGAGAAAGAGATTAGTCTTATTTGTTGAGGGAAATATGAGTGATCAAGGGAATGAAAGAACGACGCGAGAGGACGAGGAGGGCTGAGGGTGGGTGAGGGAGAGGGGTCGTTAAAAGGACACCCTCCTGCTTTGCACTAAATGGCAGTAAAGTATCTGGCTAATCATCATTACACTGATTAAATCACCAGGGATTTAGCGTCCCTTCAGCTGCAATCAATGGGGCTAAATCAATAGACAGGGGATACAGTATGTGAGAGGCTTTGGTCATCTGCACCTAGTCTCTACAGACCCGTGCCTGTATCACTTGCACGCCATACTAAACACATACACAGCCCTCGACTTGATATTATGGCACCCTGGAGCCCCTAGCACATCTATTTACCTCCACATTTCCTCATTTGAAAGTAATGTTCTGACCCGGGTGGATTATTTCTGTGTAAAACATCCTTCCCTCCATAAGACTCATTTTTGCACCGCTTTTGTAACTTTGTTACAATATGGATTTTATTGCCATTATGCCACACAATGGAAAATGGGTTATTAAAAACTATAACAAATATTGCAGCGAGGCATACGTTAGGTAACATTTAATTTAATTAATTACATTTAATACAAATTTATGACTGAAAAATGAAGGCATAAATATATAAAGTACATTTGAAAATGTATCATTTATATAATTTATATCTTACTATTTATTTTAATATAATATTAATAGTAACTAAAAATTCCAATTATAACCTATTCTCATTTAATATGCCACTGCAATTAAATATATATAATATATATAAATATATATATACAGTATTGCAAGCTAATTGTAAGCTAAATCACTTTTTGTCAAATTCACAAAATATCTCCTTGCATTTCGCTATTTTACCTTTCTCTGTGCATACTGAAAAAATAATCAGATACTTCTACACAGCCCTGGCTCCGTAAATAGCAACATAAACAAAGTGACGAACGGCGCTCACATCAACAAAGCCGTAGCACTATGCTTTGCTTTACAATGCGTTTCGATGTGTGGAGCGGCGTCCCGGAGGGCCGCTGAGTGATATTGTTTTGATTTGAGCTCAAAGTTAGCAAGTGTTCTCAAGAATGAACAACCCTCCCTTTAAATGGACATAGAGCTAATTACAGTGGGGTTGTGTTCTGTGTCCCAGGATGAGGCCGTGTCAAAGTGCAGAGGGCTGGAGTGCGGTCCTGGTTGTCCTATTGGGGCTGGGGGCTGTGGCCCAGAAGCTGCCCACGCGGGACGAGGGCTTGTTCCAGATGCAGATCAGAGACAAGGCGCTGTTCCACGACTCCTCCGTCATACCAGATGGAGCAGAAATCAGTGGCTATCTGTTCAGAGACACCCCAAAAAGGTAAGGATTCTCAAGTCTAACACACCACTGTTTCAATGAATCAATAGACATATTTATTAGCCAGTAATTATGGGAAACAAAATGATAAAACGTTATTGAACACAGCTATATGCTATCATGAAGTCATTACAGCTGAATTAACGGTTCACTATGATTTGTAGCTGATCATAATTCGGCCAAGTAAGCCATTACGCTAAGAGAGGAAAACATTGAGCTTTCTGACTGTAAATGGAGAGGGAACATCAGCCCTGCCCGGTATCATGACCTGCAATGTTGATGTGAATGATAAATAATATATGAGAACGTCATTATGAGTAATTTCATGTCTTTCAGTATAGGGATGGAGACTAAAGTCTCTGGCACAATCATGTTTACGTAACGCATATCAGACTTAAGTCCTGTGTGTAGCAGTATTAGTTTTCTCAAACATTTTGACACATGACCTTGAAAAAGAAGTGACTCATAGTGGTTCATGTAAAATATGCATACATTCAAAAGGATTGCATTGTATAGCACTGGAGAGAACACCATAAAATAATCATAATAAAATACCAACACACCATATACAGTATATATACAGTACTATATATAGCATCATGAGTGCCAATACAGAGCTTAATCTTTCATGCACCAATAAGAACACTGCAACACAAATGTATGCACAGTTTTATAAAACAAGAAAAACATTTAAAGAGATTAATAAATAAATGAAGAACTGCCCCCGATTGGTACACATTACAATGTTGGATCCCATAATGCTATGTTGCTGATGCATTCATCAGCCCCATATCTCTCATTTTCACAGGTACTACTTTGTGGTGGAGGAAGACAACACACCTTTATCTGTAACCGTGACTCCGTGTGACGCTCCTCTGGAATGGAAACTGACTCTCCAGGAGCTTCCGGAAGAGTCCAGTGGGGATGGATCAGGTAACTGACATTCGGCAGTAGTTAATCATACATTTTGCAAAAATATTGCTGCCCGCCCCCCAGCAACACACGCAATTAACCCACAAAGTGATGTTAGGTTTGGTGTTTTTAGTGGGTGTTAATTAACTCCCAGTCATGGTGTCTAGTCTTGCCACTTATGATGTCTGGTTTGACCAAGACGATGTCTGTAATCTCAGGAAGGCTTTACTTTAAACAGCTCTTCATCAGTGTGGATACTTGAAGCCTATTGCTTCCCCTTTAGTTAGAACTATCTCACGTTCTCTGACAGTCTCCCTTGTGCATTTATTTTATTTCTACATCTGGAGACTATCCTGTCAACTGAAAAAAACGCAGACCCAATCATGCCAGATGAATAAAGGTCTCGGTGCTTTGAGAATACATAAGCGTGGCGTGTGAACATACACTGGAAGTGGAGCGCACGTAAAGAGGGCCGTGAGGATTGTATGTTGAACATGTGTGCATTTACGTGAGCGTTTGTGCGACAGCTCTTGTGTGTCTGCATTAAATGAAACATCACAACATGATTTATTAGGCCGTCAAACTGTTGAGGACATGTACCTTGAGTCAAGTGTAAAGAATGCATCAGCAAGTGGAAACACAATTACGTATTCTCACAGAAGTCAGCGCTATCAGGGAAAGAATAGCTTGACATAGGTGGAAATGGTGCAGTGCAGTGCCGTGTGTGTGTGCGTGTGTGTGTGTGTGCGTGTGTGTGTGTGTGCGTGCTGTAAACATATCTGACCTTTCATGGATTTTCTTCACTCTTTGCTCAACATCTCAACTGGGACAAGACCACTGAGCCCTATTTCTTTAGTGCACCACAGAGCACGCTCTTTGCTTGTCAAACATAACATTATGGTTTCGTGCTCAGCTCAAGTGAGACCCTGGCTTCATATGGAGGCTACAAGGCGGCTCTTTGTAGCACAACTTCCCAGGGAAGTCCACGTGAATTCTGGCCTGCTGTGATCTTTGGGGATGTGTAGAGAGTGAAAACATGACTGCATGGCTTGTGAGGGGCTAATCGTCTTTACCGTGACCTCACCAGCGTAAACACCTTAGAACGGTTCATTTTTAGCACCTTTGGAAACTCGTCTCGGTCAAACGAAATAGAAAAACAAAAATGTTTCCAGCAACTATCGGTGTATATTGCCAGTGGTCCTTAAAGTGAGTGTCTGGACCCCCTCGGGGGGTCACGAGACACAGAGGAAGGGGTCACGTCACAATATGATTTTCAGAAATTAAATAATATTTAAAAATGATTAGAAATAGCATATTTTATCCATAATTGTTAGCAGTAGTACAGTTTATACATTACTTTAATGTATTCTGCTACTAAAATAATATAGAATGCTATTATGGATGTTATGCTTCCACTAGCGATAGCGGCGGTCACAAGTCTCTGGCACTGCTATATTGCGGGTCGCGTATGGGTCAAGTTTGGGCGTCCCTGTCTCATGAGTGTGTTCGGGTGCAGCGCTATGGCCGAGCTCATGCTATGTGTGTTGATTGTGCAGGACAGCACGAGCCCCTGGACCAGCAGAGGCAGCAGGTGACGGTGGACGAGGGCACGGACCTCTTCACCTACAAAGGGAACGACGTGGAGTCCTACATAGCCACCAGCACGCCCTCCGGCCTGTACCAGCTGGAGCTGCTGTCCACGGAGAAGGACAGCAACTTCAAATTGTACGCCACCACTACTCCGGAATCCGACCAGCCGTACCCGGAGTTGCCCTACGACCCCCGCGTGGATGTCACCGCCCTGGGCCGCACCACGGTCACGTTGGCCTGGAAACCCACCCCTACGGGCTCCCTGATGGGCCAGCCCGTCCAGTACTGCGTCGTCATCAACAAGGAGCACAACTTCAAGAGCATGTGCGCCGCTGAAGCCAAGATCAACGCCGACGACGCCTTCATGCTGGCGCCTAAGCCGGGTCGGGACTTCAGCCCGTTTGACTTCGCCCGCTTCGGCTTCGTTCCCTCTTCCGACAACGACTTCGGAAAGGACCGGGGCCTCACGAGCAACAAGATATCCCGGGCGTACGCGGCCAAACCCAAGGCCTCGGACATCCTGAAAGTGTGCATCGGCAACAAGAACATCTTCACCGTGTCCGACCTCAAACCGGACACACAGTACTACTTTGACGTCTTCGCCGTCAACTCCGCCACCAACACCAGCACGGCGTACGTAGGCACGTTCGCCCGAACCAAAGAGGAGGCTCGGCAGAAGACGGTGGAGCTCAAGGATGGCAAAGTGTCCGACGTGTTCATCAAGCGCAAAGGGAGCAAGTTCCTGCGCTTTGCGCCCGTCTCTTCCCACCAGAGGCTCACGCTGTTCGTGCATGCCTGTCTGGACGCCGTCCAGGTACAGGTGAGACGCGACGGCAAGCTGGTCCTCTCGCAGAACGTGGAGGGCGTGCGGCAGTTCCAGCTGCGCGGGAAGCCCAAGGCCAAATACCTGATCCGTATGCGGAGCTCCAGGAAGGGAGCATCCACCCTGAAGGTGCTGGCCACCACGCGACCCAGCAGCAAGCAGCCCTTCCCATCACTCCCGGAGGACACGCGCATCAAGGCCTTCGACAAGCTGCGCACCTGCTCCTCGGCCACCGTCGCCTGGCTGGGCACGCAGGACCGCAATAAGTACTGCGTCTACCGCAAGGAGGTGGCGGAAAACTACGGCGCGGAGCAGCGCCGCCGCGAGCACAACCAGTGCGCCGGGCCGGAGGCACGCAGGAAGTCAGAGAAGGTCCTGTGCAAGTACTTCCACAGCCCCAACCTGCAGAAGGCTGTGACCACAGAGACCATCACAGGGCTGGAGCCAGGGAAGACATACCTGCTGGACGTTTACGTGGTCGGCCACAGCGGCCACTCAGTCAAATACCAGAGCAAACTGGTGAAAACAAAGAAGTACTGCTAAATGACTCTGCAAAAGAATAAATCTATTATAAATATATATATTAAATAAGTTTATTTAACTCTAAGTGATATTCTACTAAGGAGTGTATACAGACTGGCTATTCACACCTGGCCTGTGACGGAGACAGAACTGTTTGTAGAGAGAGATATCAACCTGTATATTTATGTTTACATTTCATTGTGGCTTGTCTGACTGACCTATTACGAGAGGCGCTTTGGTGCCGGGCTCTGGGGTGGTCACGTCCTGTTGCCACTCGGGAGGCAGAACTTCAAAGATCATTTTCATCTTGTGCGTTTCTCTGCTGATGCATGACTTTTGATTCTATCGCTCATTGTTCGTTCCTTCATTTTCAATTCACGTTGACCTACGGGGATAGTAGCTACCAGCGTTGTATAGTCCCCTCAGTGCATATTCAGTACATGTTTTAGGAGAGATTTAAATTATTTTATACTTTTATGCTTATTTTTTGTTGGATTGTTTGTTTTTATGGAAGATGATAATTACTGTTATTAAGGAAATTCCAATAATTCTATGAGGAAATGATCGTAGTTGAGACATTCCCTTGTGTATCTCAGCCAGTGTTTGCTCTCTAGCCCGTCTGTAAATGTGTTCTGTGTATTATCACTGTATCACTGTATGTCACGTGTACAGAGTTGTCCTGCCAATATTCATGTACATAAACACTAAATATAGAACAAGTAATCCCTGTGTCACCCTGGGTGTCATGTTCTTTTGCCGGGCACTTGCCATCACAGTCGTGACTGACTCCACAATGAAGGGGCACACTGTTTGCAGCCTGAGAGGCCTGAATCGAACGTTCACAACAGACATAACTTTGGACATAATGATGTGAAGAAAGAACACAATCCCTGGAAAGGTTTGTGAATCACAGAAAGATAAGAAAGATACTGCAGCAATGAAGGATTATTCTCTGCAATGTTTTCAAATGAAATATCTCATACAGTGCTGCTACGGCACTACAACTTTGAACCTCTTTTAGTGTATACAATCAAATCAGTGTATGTGCTCTAAATAAACAAGTACATGATCTTGACACTGTAATGGTTCAGTGCCTTGTCACTCTCTGCGGACCGCTTCAGACGCAGCACCTCGATGGGAGGTCAAACAATAAATAGGTAAAAGGGTCAAATTAGGTAAATGGGAAATAATCTGAGATGTACTGAGAACTACTTTATATACATAGCACTATTGATATTGTATAAATCAAATTGGTATTACTATTGGAATGACAATTAAATCCACGATAAAATTATCAATAATTTTATGATTATTACAGCTTTTAAGTGTAAACATGTTTAAAGTTTTAACATCAGGAAGATGATTGAGTATGCTATTATGGATTGTTCCCTCATTTTTTGTTGGATTATTTATATACAGTATTGGTTTTTAAATGTGATTTGATCGGATATGATTAAGATTGAGGCTTGTGAACAGTTGTAGGTGAACATGAGGAATGTTTTTGTTTGGTAATATATCAATAGGAAAAAGGTTTAGGAAAAATGGTATTATAGTATTTGAAACACAAGGATGAACATTTCAGAAAAATAGTTCCTGACATGAGAATAAACCCCTGGGGATAATATTTTAAATAAATCTTCTAAAGAACTGGTTGACTTCAATTCAACTTCTCCAACGTCATATTTAAGCACAAATAAGCATAGAGTAAGACCAGATCAGCAGACATAGCTTATCTACATTCCAATTAGGTGTCACAGGTGAATGGAAAAGCCCTCTCTTATTGCGGCCAAGCAAAACAGCTGGTCCTCGTGAATCGGCATGTTTCCAGCGCGACCCGATACCAAGCAGCTACACACTACAATTCATCACTGCAGCTCAGTGTCAATCAAACAGGCCTGGCCAGAGCAGAATGGAGAGAGAGAGGCGACCCACATGGCTTCCATTAACCTGCTGTTGCCCTGAAACAATGTGGACAATGCCGGACAGCCCTATAAATGGTCATCATGGTGGTACTGTAGGAGTAGTAGTAGTAGTTTGTGAAGATCTGTTTCGTTGATGAAGGCAGGCTAAGTGGCACACAGAATTATACAAATAAAGAAATAAATTCAAACACGTTTTCTTTCAGCACACATTCAGACTATGGGATTTCTCATATGTATACATAATCTGTTAACACATTTGTGCATACACATGCACATACACTGAAAGCTTCATGAGGGCCAATGCAGAACTTAATCTTTCGTGCACCAATAAGCACAAGGCTTTTATGCAAGGTTTTTGAATCTGCATATACATGTATACAGGTGAGTACTGCAGACTAACAACATTCTATGTAGCAGCTGCATACAATACATACGATCTTGATTTCTAGTTCAGGTTTTGTATCTAGTAGCAGTGATGTGACTGATGCTTGGGCTGTAGCAAATAAGGAGACACGTTTGACAGTACTATGTCTAGACCAGGGGTCTACAACCTGCAGCCTGCATGCTCATGCAAATGACTCCTACGCCCTGGGAAAAACAAGGTTTATGGATGTTTTAGGTTAACTTAGTATAGGCTAATATTTTCTGCGGCTCAAGACAGATAAATATAAAATGTTATGGACACAAATGGCTCTTTTGATAGTAAAGGTTGCAGACCCCTGGTCTAGAACAATGTGTTTGTGTGTTTATGAATGCAAAGGCTATATGGCAGTTTGCATCCAAGTTGAGATGTGCACACATTTCCAGTGAAACAAGTCAAACCAACACGTTAAATCAAAAATGAGTGAAACCTTGAAAGGACCTTGTGTAATTCCATAGTCAGAAAAAAAGCTATTAAAAGTAACACACTCACTTGTAAATATCTAAGTCTGTATGTAGGATTAAGGACTTGTGTCAACTATGAGGTATAGGCTCTACAGAAATGTAGATCAGACAAGGCAGCCTAACATTGGTGCCGGTGTCTTCTGAATTTATTGTGTTATAATAGAATCATGTTGCTTCAAGCCCACACATCTCAAAACACATGAATGGTTCAGCACATATATAAAGTACATAAGATACATATTATATTGAAATGACATGACACACACACACACACACACACACACACACAAACACACAGTGAAATAATGTAAGCAGAACATGATAAAACAGTTTTATCTTCTGCTGGATATATCACTGATGAAGCTCAGGTCAAACCAACCATCCATATTGTTCTTATAACGACAGTCTGAGGCTCCTGTCCAAAAAAGAGATCTGCATGCCCCCCTGACATACCTGTCTACAACAATTTCCTCAAGAGTAACTTTGAGGCAGGGGACAAGATATATTTTGATTCATTAGGTCTCGAACACATAGATGTCAATTCCTTTACGTTTTCAAATAGCAGTGTAGCTATTTTGCAATATTTGTATATTTGTAAGTAAGTAAGTAAGTAAAATGTATTTATATAGCACCTTTCACAGATAAAATCACAAAGTGCTTCACAATGCTTCACATAAAAAATGCATACATATAGAACATAACGTGTCAAAAGCCCAACAACCATATCTTAATTAAAAGCCTGTTTAAATAACAGCATCTTCAACTGCGTTTTAAAAGATTCTACAGAATGTAGTTCACGTAAAAACACAGGTAAATCATTTGTGTGTGTGTGTGTGTGTGTGTGTATGGATTTGGGTTGGCGCGTTTCATCTTTGTGCATTTTCACCAGCCACCACACCCCCTCTCAATGGACACAAATAGGGGTGGTCCCTCTCGTGCTCATTAAATCACTTCTAAGTGCCTGTAATTTCTCATGCTTCATCAGTACTGTAATTTCAAAAGACTCCCTCTAAAGAGGGAGCCTCCTTTAGCGGTGACCTGGGGTTGACAAATGAAAACATCATTTATCCAGTGACCTCGGAGCTGCAGGAAATGGTTTGCTGCGATTCAGCGACGGCCTTGAAATAGGGAGCTGTGGTGAGCGACTGCAGAGGTTTGTGAAACATGAAACAAAAGGTTGCCTCTGGCCCCTAAATCTATAGTATCAGGTTTGGGAGATTTGAGAAAAATGCACACATACATTTGGAAAAATCTTCTATGGAACCATTTGTGTGTTTGCCAGAGGTTTTCTTCTAGTGAAAATATTTACTTAGAAAAAAAAGACACTCAAAGTATTTATTCCAGTGTGATCTTCTGCCATGTCCAAAATGTGGTTTCTCCCTATGATTGAAATGGGACTCTTAACGGTTCGGTTCCAGGGCTTGGTTCTAAAGTTCTAAGGCTCTCTAAGTCCTGGTCATGTAGTGTTGGTAAACCAAACATAAATGTGTTATTTCATAGGGAAAATAGGTTCTATTTCCAACTTCAGTATTTTGAGTATTTTACTTTCAGAGAGCCAGGGTTACGTCAAGTAACTATCTTGTTGGTCTGAATGACTTCTGTACAGGTGTTGGACATCAATGCATATTAGTAAAAGCTTAGTGAAAGTTAATGGGGTTGGAGGTTTTCAGAGGGCGTTAAGGGGTAAAAAGGGGTCATGACACTTAATCGTACCGGCTCCACACACTGTGGCACTAACGGAGAGGTCAGGGCAGACATACATGGCCTATGGAAGACATGGGTGGGGCCGAGGCATACAAAAGACCCTCTCACACACTATTGATAGCGAGACATGTCATTCAATAGGTCCCTGAAGATTTTCCTGTTTCACTTTCCTTAGGCTTCTCTCCCTGAACCACAGGAATAAGACACCAGGCTAACAGAAACTGGAATAATTACCTGAGCAACAAATAAATAGTAGACTATATGTAAAACATAAAATAAAATAAAAGGGCATATTTTGTCTTCATTCTGTGGTATGAGAAAAATGTTATAAATGGCAAGCCAAGTGTAATTTTATATTTTATATAAGAATATAAGGTTTGAGTATGGCTCTGTGACTTGATTTATTTGTAAGTGTTATAAGTGTTCTATTACTTCTAAAACTTTACCAAGAAGTGCATGTTTGAGGTTGTAATGCAGTTTGTAATACATTTTTGCCAAGAAATCTCAGCTATGACAAAGATGTAGATCACCATTTACAAAAATGTATTGGCTCAAAGATAAACATTAACATTGTGACTCAAACTCTGCGGTACCCTTGTCAACCAATAATGGTCATCTGGGCCAATCATGGATCAGTCGAATATACGTTCATGATGTGGCAGGAAGTCACTGGCATAAACAACAGCTACAAACTACATAAACACAACCAACATAACACGGACACAATGCTGATTAAAGAGGAATGAGGTCTGCAGAAGAGGTGTTCAGAAATAGGACAGATGCAAAAGCGTCAGTGTTTCTACAGACTTGATTACGCTTAGCTCTCTGTGCACAGTGAAAGTCAACAAATCAAGGTGTGGGGAGCTGTTTTGGTTCTTGTCTATTTTCCCTGCTGCATCTTTCATGTGGCAGTCATTTAGAAAGTGCTGGTACAGTAGGTCTGAGTGATCCATTCAATTCATTCAGACAGTCATACATCAATGCAACATTGTTTGCATTTGTATTTTCAGTTGGAAATAAAGAGTAGGGCATATTAAAGCAATATACTGTATATGCTACTACTGTAGGCTATATATATGGCTTTACTATACATCAAATGTGTGCCCATCACGTTTCCAAGGGCACTCTTGAAAAAGAGATTTGAATCTCAATGAGTCTTCTCCTGGTAAAATAAAGGTTTAATAAAATAAATAAAAAAATTATTATCAAAATATAAAGATTATACGTTCTCCTATGCATTCGTCATCATTGTACAATGTTGGCAGAGGGACATATCAGAGAAAAGACAGGTCCTTCTATAGTAGGCCTAGGCTATTGTATTCATATAATGTTTTCCATAATTAAAATGTGTATTTATTTATCTGGCAATAATTGAAAATACATGTTTTAGTCTACTTATTCAAAAAAAGTTGAGCAAAATTATATTATTATTTAAATACTATTAGAAATTAACAATTTCAACACTTCACACAGGACTATAATCAGTGTGCCATAATCATCACTACCTATTTGAAGAACAGAATGGCAAACCATTTTGAAGATGTAAGCGTTTACACAGTATAGAAATGTACCAACATCGTGGTAATTTGCGATCTTAAAGTAAAGGTAGCGTCTGTTTACCACAATGTAGGCTATGTATGTATGTTCTGTAGGGTAGCCTACTAAACTACTGCAGGCAGAAAAGAAAGCTTCTGGTTACAAACTTTCGACCAATCAGAGAACTGCGTTCCACTCCTGCAGCAGGAGAAACAGAAGTTCAACTTGGAGCGCTTTGACGGATAATTATTTACCCATATATTCATACTGACAAAATATTTCACTCCTGCTGTCCCGTTCTATAGCCAAATAACTGTCACTTTATTGAGAATCTCAGAGTAATGACAATGTTGGGTATGTATGTGCCAGACAGATTTTCTTTGAAATCGTCAAAGGTCCAGGATGGAATCGGTCTTTACACGACGAGACGAGTGAAAAAGGTTTGTTGTTTTTGACTAGATAGCTTTTAAAACGAGACTAACTTCTCCACGTTAAAGGGGTTTACTTCGTTTTAGAATGATAAAGTTGTAAATAGTGAGTTTTCTCGTCATCTTGTACCTTGGCGTCGCTGTCAAATCTCGACTTCAACCAAAAAAATTCTCTGACGTGAAGTGCCACGTAGATACTGTAACCACTGTTGTTTAACAGTGCAAAACAATGTATCCTGCTGCAAAAACGACGAGTGCACTATTTACTACCTTGACGACCTTTATAATATTCCACAAGTACGCTAAACACTGGATTAATGTGTTCTGGATCAGGACCAATTTTCTAAATTCTTAATCCTTTTGCACAATATAAACTGAATGTTAAAGGTAGTGTGTTACAAAACGATTAACACATATGGATCCGAAATCAGTTAGTAGAGAAGAGTTTATAGCAAGAGGCTATTGCAATTTACTTAGGCAAGCGTTTTATGTGGTAAAACATCTCCAAAGATGAACATGAATGCTTCATTCATAGAGTATTTTGACCACACCCCCTAGATGTCTGTGCCTGGAAGGTCTGTTGGAAAATATCCACTGTGGGATGTATTCAACATGAGGCCAACAACATCTTACATTCTTACATACAGTATAGTGTGCAAGTTATTGTTTATCTTTTCCCAAACAAAGCTTTGTTAAAGTATGATCACTGTTTTTGCCTCCTAAGGGAGAGAAATTTGGACCTTTTGCTGGAGAGAAGAAGCTGCCTGTTGAGCTAGATGATAGCTCTGACACAAGATTAATGTGGGAGGTGATTGAATGCACACACCCTCGCACTCACGCACACAGTCATGTTTCTGTTGCGCTACTTTAAATGCATTTGCACATTTAGGTGATTAAAATTAATTATTAAATCCATACATCTAAGTGTTTAATATTTGTAGGTAAGTATACAATAGTGTAGTAGAGTACAGTATAATTGCAGTCATATTGTAATTCCTTGAACATGAACATTGATTGGTTATTTAGTGAACAAAATACTGGGCTTGTTGCCACATGTATGGTAATTATGGTTGAGCAAACACAAACATAAAGTCTTGCAACTAAGGTTTGAATCTGGAGTCACTGAAAGACATTTCATTTTAGGTTCGAGGCAGTAAGGGTGACGTGCTTTATATTCTTGATGCCAGTAACCCTCGCCATGCCAACTGGTTGCGCTTTGTTCATCAAGCACCTTCACAAGAGCAGAAAAACTTGGCAGCCATTCAGGTAAATTTACTCTTACTATACACAATTACATGTTTATACTGTACTGTACTTGTTTTAAAAAGATACTGAACCTTTGTTAAACCTTTGACTCTGTGGCTTCCTTACCTCAGTATTAAGACTCATGCTCTTTGATTGGCATAAGACATACTCCCTTGTTCTCATTACAGAAGCCAGAAAACAACAGTGTAGTGCTAACTATCCAGTCCAATAAACAATGTGGACTGAAAATGGAAGGTTCAATTCCAATCCACTTACTTTTTTCATTCCACAGAGATGTAACTTACTGATTAAATGTGAATAATTAATGATAATGTTTTATATTGGTGATGTTATTATATTCTATGATGGTTTGTTGATCTTAACCTTGCAAGTCGTGTAGTCCTACCGGACACACATGCTCAAAGTGATTGTTTGCTTTGGGGTCATAATGTACATGTCTGTGTTCCTTCAACATTGACATTGATTGTGTGCCTTTAGTTAATTATTATTTATGGGTAGAATCCAATATATTTCTTGATTTTATTAACATGGCTTTTAAAGACAAGAAAGGCAATGGCAACATCTTTAAATGTTTAAATCTGTGACCTGTGACCCTAATCAGGAGGTTTCAGTCTCGGTATAATGACATTAACCTTCAGCCAACAGAGATGTGTGCATTAGCTCCAATAGGCTACGTTTCAGTTAGCAGTTAGCACAACCGTCAGAAGCATGATCAAATCCATCAGGTGTCGCTAAGCAACCTGTTACTTATGTTTATGGCCACACATCTGTTGTCTCTTAGGATGGAGAGAATATCTTCTACCTGGCAGTGGATGACATTGAAACTGATACAGAGCTCCTGATTGGCTACCTGGACAACGACATGGAAGAAGAAGAAGATGAGGAAGACGAGGAGCCAATCAAAGATGAGGACGAGAACAGTAAAGATGCCAAGCATCTCATGGAAATGGGTAAAGCAGAGCTCTGCCGCGCGACGTTTGCTAACGCTAACACAGAAAACACATGGGTCGGCTCCTGAGTCTGTGTTGTCAGCGGCACGTGCATGTGTGTATGTGTGAATTTATACAGATATACTTGTCATCAAGAAGGAGGACCATCCCTGCTTGCTGTGTGAGAGTAGCTTTCCAAGCGAGGAGGTCCTGGCAGCTCACCTCCAGAGCCTGCATCCGAGGCCCAGCACGGAGGAGAAGGATTTCAAATGCAAAATCTGTGGCAAGAAGTTCCCAATAAAACAGGCTCTACAGCGCCAGTGTGTTCCCTTCTACAACATTTAGCTGATCTTCTTTAACAGGCTTTCAGCTAACAGAAACAATGTGCGTCACACTTTTCAATCAGCGGTTTTCAAATGGTTTGAGCCACGACCCCGGAGAATAAAACAATGGAGGTTGTGAGCTGTGAGCAGGGCGTTTTTCAGTAGCAAATTACAAACATGGACACAATTGAAACATGGATCCATATTTTAGAAAACTATTGTGTTTAATTGGAATTTAAAATGCGGAAATCATCCCGTGACCTTGTGCAAACACTGACTGAAAGCCGATTGTTTATATTTTGACGTTGCACATTTGAACGGCTGTAGCATTCTGTTACTGAAAAGGCATCACCCATATATATTGTTTTCATGTTTTTTTGTATTTGACTGTGCCTCTCTGTTGACTTCTCCACAGTGTTTTGCATTGTTCTGAGGCCTTAGGGCACACTGGGGACTGCAAAGCCCACCAGTGCTCGATATGCCACAACACATTCAGCTCCGAATCCAGGTAAGTTGTTCTGCACATGTATTTCCATATATACAAAAGTTACTTGCAGGACTGATAAATACAAAGCCCACATCTACATATCTTCATCCATATCTTCTCCATATAATTTGACCTTTTCCCTTCAAGCTGAATATTTAGTATCAGTTTGGAGAAAGACACAATATCAAGTTGTACCTGGGGCCAAATCGGACTGGGTTATTACACAATACTTTTAAAAAAGTGGAATTTTGGCTAAATTACATTTTAGACATATTTCAAAATATTACAAACAGTGTGACTTTTAATAACATAAATCCTTTTTCCTATTGTTCTGGGTGCAGCTTTGAGCAGCATAAAGAGGCTTGTAAAGGAGATGCCAGGTTCATTTGTAAAGCAGAGAGCTGTGGCAAAAGGTTCAAGAGCAAGGATGCACTGAAGAAACACAAAGGGAATGTTCACACAGGTTGGCATCTATGTACTGTTTATATAAAAAAA
>JAODTR010000019.1:3546302-3569511 GCA_025399935.1 Amblyopsis rosae
ATATATATATATATATATGTGTTTTTTTTCCATGGGGATGTGTTTATATACAGTATATGAGAAAAACATGTCTGCAGATAGAGAACAGCACTAAGCAGTATTTAATACTGTGTAAAATATCTGTTAATGGAAGGCAATACCCTGAGATGAATTACTACATTCCTCTAGTCCAATGGCTAATCGTTTTGAGACCTGTTTCTCAAACTTTCACCACTGTGATCATCAGAAAGGGTTCAAACTCACCAGATGTGGTTCATATGATTGACAAGCAGATGAATATTTTAGAAATACATAGTCAGATGGTGGGAGGTTTGCATTCTCCCCGTGCAATGAAAATATTTAATTGTCCAGTAACATTTTTGGAACAACCAGAATGTCTGTTGGAGTACTTTTAAGTTGCTGTGCATTTTATAGCTTGTGATGGTACATTTTAAACATTTGGTTGGTCTTTGTATGGTGTTCAAATGGAATCACATTGCTAATAATGCATACCGCTGTAGTGTCAATCTATAAATGTGCATTTGTTATTCCAATAAAATGATTATTCTTCCAGGAAATTCGAGGCGAAAACTCACATGCACAATATGTAACCGAAAATGCTCCTCATCACTGAATCTCCAGGAACATCGCAAGGTGGGGTCCCCGTGCATTATGCACTTTGTATGCACTATGTATTATGTACTGAAGTTCATAAATGTATTATGTACTTCTGAAGTTCATAAATAGCTTAATTTGTAGTTAATATTGATTTATATTGCCCTGGCTAAATTTGTAATCTCACGCTCGGTCTGTACTGTGTGCTTCCTTAGTTTCTGAGTTCCCCATTCTATGCATTATTCCCTCTCGACAGGAGGTTGTCTTTATTCTAAAGTTGTTACAAATTTAGACTGTGGGACATAGAGAGGAGAGGTTGGCTTTTGTTTCACAAGCTCATCCCCACTGGCCTTGTGAAACCTAAGCGCCACAGAGGGCAGACAATAATGATTCAACTGTGGAGCCAGGATTCCTTCTCAAAGATAATCTTCTCTTTTGCAGATTTGAAGAATAAGGAGGTTTTAAAATATATATATATATATATTTATATTTCTTAGCCTACACTCAACTCTAGCAAACTCATACTACATAATAAAGTTCCTCTCAACAGGAGCCAGCTCTGTAAGCAATCATTATATGCCTCAGGTCAGGATAATACTATTGATCAAGTTGTGTATTGGTTTATTATGCAAGTGGTCTTGCCTCGATTGTCCCATTAGCTGTTATTTATGATCCTGATCTCAGCTGGTGTTTGGATTTTCATTTTCCCTTGTCAACATTTATCTACCGGATTCATCAGTACACATTAATTCAAGTCAGTCAGCTTCTTCATCACCAAGGGACTTGCTAAGTGTTCAACTTTTCAAATCACCTGGATGTATTGAAACAGCTCAGCAGTAGATCATGTACCCTACTTGCCTGTCATTTTGACAGGTCGGTTTTCTCCACATTCAAATTATAGTATAATGTTTTCCTTTGCAGCTTGTGTGTGTGTCTCTGTGACATTTGCAGTGATAATGTATACTGTGAAAACAAAACTGTTTTAGAATGATGCTCATATCCATATCATATCATATCTCATATCATATCATATATCCATTATTAGCTTAAACCTTTCACCACATTGGCAGCTGTAATAAATTATACGATTGGCCAACAGCTGTGCCTTTAAATATTAGCTAAACAGGATTGTACAATGGCAGTTGGCAAAATAATAGCTGCTTTTCATTAGCATTTGTAATTTATTTTGGATATGTGGAAGTAAGGCATTTCATAAGAGCTGCCATCCTTAGGTATTAAATACGTATTAATAATATTATTTTTTATTATTCTGAATGCAAGCACACACACACAAAATAAGATTGATAGTTGTAGGGTGGAGAGCGATATTAAATAATTTCAATATGGATTTGAAACTGAACTGCTCTCAAACGGAAGAATAGTTTTCTAGACACCGGTGGATAAATACAGTTCCTTAAAATATCGTAACATCTGTCTTTAAAGCCTCTGTAAACCACACAAGTGTTAAACATTTATTTGTCTACATACTGTATCTCTTCAACCGACTGCTCTTTGATTTTGTCTTGAGCCTTGTACCATTTTGGGATGTACAGATGATTTATGATCGGTATGCAGGGCTGATACCAGACAGGTTGCAGCATTGGCTCAGTCAGCTCCTGTCTGGGTTTAGAGGCTGTCACATTTTTTGCTAAACTAAACTGTCACTTTTTAAATTTTGCATTTGGTGGTATCTAGGTTCATGAAATATTTGAATGCCATGATTGTGATAAGAAGTTCATTTCCACTAACCAGCTAAAGCGCCATATGATCACACATTCAGGTAAAGTGCCTTTCAATACAAACTCCTCCCCTTGATGTCACATCAACATGACCCTGAATGCAGCACTCTGCGTGTGCGTGTGCATGTGTGTTATTAGAGAAACGACCGTACACTTGTGAGATCTGCAGTCGGTCGTTCAAGCGTCTGGACCAAGTGACCGCCCATAAGATCATCCACAGTGAAGATAAGCCTTACAAATGCAAGCTGTGTGGAAAAGAGTTCGCTCACCGGAATGTCTACAAGAATCATAAGAAGGTTAGAGGGGTGGAGATGGAGGATGATACCCCTTGAACAATAACAGTTATTCTTTTCCAAGGCATAGATCTGTGTATAAATATGAGCCGATGGTATCCATTTAGAGTCTGATGAGCACAAACTAAACATTCTTCAAAGCTAGCATGTTTAGCTATAGGCTGTACTCTATCAGGTCTCGTTGGTGGGTTTTATTTCCTGTGGGGTCTCTGGCCTCTGTCCACCCCTGAGGTTCCCTATGTTTACTTAAGGGATTGGGACGTCACTCAGACAGACAGGTTGGGGGACAGAGAGGGTGGGCAGATAAACAGAAGCACTTTGAACCTAAGCCCCTCAAGCTACTCGTCTTCGTCAAGTCAACAAAACAAATCGGCAATGGAGCCTTACCATAACCCTGAGACAGGACACAGATACTCCAATACAAAAGGGTTGGGGGGGTGGGATCAGGCCAGACAGGAAGACATGTAGCCAGCGTGAAACCAGTATTTAACTGTGTAGTCCACCCCCTCTCTCTCTCCAGACCCACTCTGAGGAGAGACCCTTCCAGTGCGACGAATGCAAGGCCCTCTTCCGTACCCCGTTTTCTCTACAGCGCCACCTACTCATTCACAATAGTAAGTATCACATACTGTCCTACGGTATTAATATTCAGAGTGATGCCAAGCCTCGTCTTCTTCCCTTCCAAATGTCTCGCACATATTATCAATTATTAATAGAACACATTATCATCATTTTACTTTTATTTGATATTATTCAATGTTCTGAGGTTTGGGGGAGGGGAGTGTAACAAAGATGGACTGCAACTAAATTGCAAAAAAAACAACAACAAAAAACCCCCCACTTAATATTAGTTAAATTAAACAATAGTGTTTCTAGACTAACTGAAATATGACTAGCCCCTTGTAAAGCATCTTAAAAGCATTTATGGAATATACAACCGTAATTGCAACATTCAAAATCCACAACAGTTGGCAAAACCCCCCTCCCCGTCCCCCCATTGTCAGCGTCATATTCTCAGGACGCTGGTTTACAGCATCTCTGTGGTAGACTAGAGCTGTAGTCTGGCAGGATGCAGCCACAGTCTCCCAATCCAGACTGATGACACAGATATTGTGAGACTCGTGGCATTTCCTGCCCATGTCTCAGGAGACAGATCTCTGTTTGGGCAAAATTGCGAGGATACGCGGCCGTATATATAAAACTGTGAGTAGTATTGCGTATCAGGTGCCAGGCAACATGTGAAGTTTAAATTCCGCTATTTCATGGTGAGGGAAACTACATGCCGAAGAGTAAGTGCATCCGTCTGGCAGTGTCTGGAGTTAATGCTGGAGTGCCACAAGAGTTCTCTTGTGTTCACACCACACCGGGACAATGGATCACAGCTGTCATAGCAGTTTCATGTAAAATTAAGTCGCTGTTGATTTAAAATAAATTAAACTTGCGCAGCGCCTTTAAGTAGGGTCAAAGGCCACTTGTAGTAATCCTTCTTTAAAAGCCATGTAAACACCTCCAGAATGGTGCTCCGTTGATATGTGACTCTGTGAGTTTTTGTCAATGTCTTCGCTTCGCTTACATCTTGTGTGTGTGTGTGTGTGTGTGTGTGTGCGCGTGCACCATGCGTGCATGCTTTTAAAGATCACAGTTGTAATCACATTTTCTGAATTAGCAAATCAGCAAGAATCCATGTTAATGAAATCAGGTTCCCTTAACATTATGGACAGCCAAGTTAATGGTGGTATTTGATTAAAACACGATGGATTCTGCCATTCGCCGGTGTTCTGTCTGATTGCCCTGACCGTCGCCAGGCCATGTAATGGCAGTGTGAGCGCCATACCCTGCCCGTGCATTCGGACGCACTCCAAACCACTCCATGGAAATTGAATGATCTCCGTATAATGGGAACAAGTACCCCTCAACAATAGAGTCTGTTGTATGGAGGCAGACGGCAGAGGCGTGAAGAATAACACACTTCAGTCTGAGAGGGGGGCTCTTGTACAGCAACAGCTGTAAGAGTCAAGCTGTAATTCAATGTTCCTGTCTGCCGTTTTGTTTTTGTTTTTTATTTTTTTTATGATTTCGCCGCAATGAATCATAAAGTAGGGCATGTGGTTGTACTGTAAAAAAAATATGGTCAAGATGGTTTGACATACAGGCAGAGCTGCTGTATACCCTTTTGACGAATGGACATTTCTTGTGAAAACATTTTGTGTAGCCTATTGTATGAGAGAGTTTGCAGCAATCAAATAATCCTATTCGTAGTTCTTCCTGTGCAATTGTCCCGGGTGAAACTGGGTCTGGTCTTGCTGTGCAAGATGGCCCTGCTGTTGAAGCGACAACAATAGCTGCCAGGCGTTCATCCTTGACGTGTTCGTCCCTCCCGCAGGTGAGAGAACATTCAAGTGTGACCAGTGCGATGCCACATTCAAGCGCAAGGACACGCTGAACGTCCACATCCAGGTGGTGCACGACGGTCACAAGAAGTACAAGTGTGACCTGTGTGAGAAGGCTTTTGTCACCCCGTCCGTCCTCAAGAGCCATAAGAAGGTAAAGTGAAAATCGCTCAGTCAAACCCTACAGACTGCAGTTAGCCTTCTTTTCATCGAGCTGTGTTCCCACAAGCCCATTATGTGGCTGTACCATACGCATTCATATTTATCTATATTTATCTACAGGCTAATTTCAACATTATCTTAATTGACTGTTGAACCGCTTGACTGCAAATAATATGACAATATTGAATATGAATATACTGTACTGCGATATCAGTGATATCAGTGATGAGTTCAAGAAAGAAGTGTTTTTAATTGTGAAATACGCTGTACCGGCTAATACAGCTTGGCTCGTATGCCTACATTCACTATTGCTACACATAAATGCAGGGGATCAGGCCCTACTGCGGAGATTAGAAATGGCAGTTAGCTCCATTAGCTCCACAGGGTTTCAAAGCTCCAAGCAGATCCTAGTGTAGATTGCGGGACCCAAATCTGACAACGTCCGGTGTGGCTATAGATCCAAGATTGAAACCAAACAGCTTCTTGGCACACAGCTAAAGAAAATGTCTTGGATGTTGTCTGAGAACAGTAGGGCAGAAGACAGGCATATGGACTATCACACTGGTGCACAGAGACAGGAGACTACTGAGAAGCCTGGCCTTGATCTAAGAAAGCTCACTGAGGCAGACTCAGCTTGTGGGCGGGGACAGTTCAATCAGACTGATTGACAGCAAGGTGCAGTGATTTACTATATTGTATATACTGTATATTCAATGTATAATTGTTTTTCTTTAAATAAATAATAGTGTTGTCAGGCATAAAGCTCTTTACGATTATAGTTTTGTTAAAAGGTTTCAGGAAAGTGTCTTCTCTGATTAGATATAATAAAACATATTCTTTTGATTTGCCCAAGCTAGATTTCCCTCGTCCACAAAGAAAGCGTACGCTACGTACAGTTTGAGTTGCTGTCTTCTGATTCCTTGTCTACATGTGTCTTCATTTGTATCCAGGTGCGTTAGACATGTACAGTACATCAATGCTCCACTGTCAGTAATGGGAATGAACAGTAACTACTAACAGTAACATTTCAAGCCGAGCGAGCTCAGCCTGCTTTTTCGCTTGTATTAGAGCAAATGCTTTCCACCTAGTGAGCTTGGCTTAGTGTTACGTCGACGTGAGATACCATGGTTCCCCTCTCCTAGTACTGTGTGTGTGTGTGTGTGTGTGTGTGTGTGTGTGTATATTAGCAAGGTTTCATCCAGTTATTAACCACACATATACATGACTCGTATATAAAGTTTATGATCACTTCTAATAAATACCACAGTTGTGCAACATTTATGCTCTCCAGTGAAAGAGCTGGTTGAGATATACTGCCCCTTTTTATTAAGTCAGAATACCAGTGATGTTTGCTCATTGTACAAACCAAACCAAACAATGCAACACTGAGCCATCTGGGCCACATGTGTTTTTACCCATGTGGATTTACATGCGTGTGTGTGTGTGTGTGCGCGCACACGAGTACATACAGTACGTACTGTATAGTTGTGTGTGTGAGTGTGCAGCTTTGCATTGGTTTTGTAACCAAACACCCGAGGTGTCGAAGGGACCTGGGGGTGGTGGAGGATGGAATGGGGGGCCGTGGGGTGTTTGTGTGTGTGTGTGTGTGTGTGTGTGTCAGGGGGGTGTTCCTGTATTGTTGTACTGCTGTTGAAACTGTCAGTCTGAGTTTGTGCCTCCCTTACCTCTGTTTATTCTGGGGGGTGGGGGAGGGGGTGAGAGAGAGAGGCACGCTCTATCCACATGCTCGTCCGTCGTTTGTATTGCTTTACCCTTCCTATATGACGGAAACACTTCAGGTCATGGGGTCTCCTTAGCATTGTTGTTTTCAAGCCTTTTGAGACACAACCTCCAATAAGAAGCAGTTTATAGATGTGACCCATGCGTTCACATTGGAAGGGAGAGCGTGAACAACAAACAATAAACCACCATGAATACCATTTACTGTACACATGTTAACGACCAAGAAACTAGACAAAAACAAGACAGCGGACATTATCTTACCTCTTTTATTATTCTCCTAAATCGGGAAACGTTCTTAGGAAGACATTAAATGTGGACAAGGGCATGTTTTACAGTAACGCATCTAATGCACTTTGTATATGCATTTTAAAAACATGCGAAAGCACGGTTTTATTACCGTGTTCAGATTGTGAATCTGCTATCGCAGGAGATCACAGGATCAGAGGAGAACACATTTTCCTCTTGAACATGGGAAGGATGCGAGGCTGCACGTTACTAAAGTCCCCCCCCCGCCTTCCCCATTCCTTAACGGTAACCATATGTCTCTTCATTGTTTCCATCCCAGACCCACACAGGGGAGAAGGAGAAGATATGCCCATATTGTGGACAGAAGTTTGCCAGCAATGGGACACTACGGGTCCACATCCGCAGCCACACAGGTCAGTTTCCCTCCACTGCTTTTGTCCGGCCGACCTTCCCTCAACTGTCATTAACATCAAAACGCCTCTGTGCAAAGGCATGACCGGTCCCAGTGAGTTTATACCCGCACGGTGTCCACTGCCAGTTCGCCCGCTGCAATAACATTGTCCCCGTTTCATATTGGATGTTCATTAAACTGCCTTTAACTGGAGGGCTGCACATTCCTATGCGTTTCCTAACCAACAGACTGGTGCTGAGACCTGGCACAGCCACACACGCACGTACACACACACACACACACACACATTCTGGCGACTTAATTCACTTTGCTCAGCCGCAATTCCTTTTTCAATGTCGTTCTTTTGGCCATCTCCCTCTTAATCTAACCCCTGCTTCTGTCTTTTCTTGTCTTCCTCTCTCTCATGTTGTCTTCCATTTCTCACTTTCTCACTAGTTTCTCACTTTTTCATGCATTGGATGAAATCCTCTTAAACAAAGTAGTTAGCTGTTTGTTTAAGCAGCTTCACCAGCCCACACCTCTCTGTTTACATTAGCGACACCAAGATATACTTTATTGTTCTGTTTACATGTACCTATATCGCTGATGTTTGTTCTCATGCATTAGATGAGAACATCTGTGATATAGTCATCTAATGATTCCAAATGCTTTCCACTGGGTTTGATCTTATTTATCTATTCATTTTAATAATTATTTTTTAAATGATCAAAATTGTAATCACTTATCGTTATTGTAATCACATATCACACATATCAAATAATCTGTTTCAGACTGCCACTATAAATATTATATTTGAACAAATAAAATACAAAAAGTCAAGTTCCATTTATTGATGTACTGTAGCCTTTAATCACATTAAGGTCTGAAAGGGCTTATATTTCACTTAGAAATAATAGATAGGGGAGGAGCAGGTTAAGGGGTGTTATTTGTTTCCATGTGAAATGTATGTTGTACAGCCCTTTGAGACTGTAACATGATTAAGGGCTATATAAATAAAATTGCCTTGACTTGACTAAATAGACCGTATCCACAAATTGGCAAGGAAACCCTCCTAAGGTACAGGTAACTCTTTGCAGCAAAAGGAAATGAGGCTCATAGTTTTACACTGGAAAACACTATCCCTACGCTATTCCAAAAATATATATATTCTTTTATTCTCGCTTGTTGTGACGCATGAGCAGTCATTAGTGGCACAATAGATCTCATATGACAGGCTTTGTCAGCAGCTTCCTTTCCTTCAGATATATGTGTGTGTGTGTGTGTGTGTGTGTGTGTGTGTGTGTGGAGGCTAGCAGGAAGACAAACAGACACACATATATATAGAGACAAGGGCAGAGGGAATTTGTACCAGTGTGGGACATGGCCAGCTCTGATTGTATGTATGTAGAATAAACAAAAGAGTGGGCCGTGGGGAAAGGCAGGGGGAGGGGTGGGAGCGAACGGGACACCTATAAGAGAGAAAGGAAGAGAGGGGAGAAAGGACCACTCCAAGAAAGCATCCAGCCGGATGACCCTTGACCCTGACTGGCTGTAAATCTGTCCCTTCATTGTATGGCCCGGGACGTTTTGTTTGTTGTGTGTGTTTTTTTTTGTGTTTTTTATTTTATTGAATTTTTTCGTGGGAGGAAAAATAAGGGCCGCCAAGGCTGTGAGCTGTCCACCCACTCACCCCCTCACCCCCTCTCCCCACCATAACCACAACCCTGACAAGGCTCACCTTGTTTTCTAACAGCATGGAGTTCATTGCCCACACGTCACGCTCCCTGAGAAGTTGAAGGTGACATGGTTATGCTAACTGTGCTAGAATGTAAAGCTAGCACTGGTGTTCTACCTTTTTGAGCCCTGATACCCTTGAGGGTGGCAACAAAAATATAATGTAAATGTAAATTTAGAGTATAAACAATTATAAACATAATGAATAAATTGAACCATGTTTTATAAAAATAACATAAGTACAATGTTATCTCGCGACTCTCATTCCACAAAATGCCACACATCTTCATGGTGTCCTGACCCATACTTTGAAAATCGCTGATGTAAATAAAGCTCCTAAGAGAGCAGGTTGTTCTGTAAAGAAAGCCTCCAGCTGAGGATAAGACTTGTATGTTGACAGCTCTTCTAAATGGCAGAAAGAAAGACTTGATCTTGTTTGTCTTCCTGCTACCCCTGCACAGGAACCAATCAGCATTGATTATATACCTGCTAAACACAGAAGACTTTGTGAGGTTTCCCAGGAGAGACTTCCTCCCTAGATCACTTTACCAGCAGACATCACTGAGCATTATGGGAAATGTAGAAAAAGTGATGACACGACTTCACATTGAACAGTCAACCGTCAAAGGTTTTTCCTTCTGTTTGTTTCGACTGGTTTTGGCTAGCACATATTTCTATTCCACAAGTTTTATCTGCGTAACGTCAAAATAATTATAATATAAACAAATGGCCTTTGTAAAGAAACTTGGGGAATGATGTGGATCACGGTCGAAATCGTTACATTGGGTGTTTCCTGTTCTGTTTCTGTTGATTTTGGCATGGTTAATCAACCTTTCATACATAATAGGCCAATATGAATACATTGACACGTGCCATTATGTGATGAAATAAATAGTGGGAATATGGAAGGAATAATATCAGTTTTATTGGTACCGAGAGAAACGTTTACTTTCTTTTAAGTTCTTGTGCAAAAGTAAATGTTGATATGGGCCAGTTTCTATTCTGACATCATTGAACCTTTCATGATTGGACCCTCACAAATTATCACAATTATACATTCGTAAAGCTCAATTAGCTGTCACACAACAGTAATAGTTGCAAGAAATATCTAAGTAATATTTTTGTCCTATTGATTTTAGCTTAGGTATCCCAGTAAAAATGTTTTATAACCATCAAAATTATACTCAACTTTATTGACTAGGCAGACAACATTGAGATGATTAAATTATGAAATTATTAGATTTAGTTAGAATATATAGTATATATATATATATATTTCTAAATAAATCTATACTTGTAACTAAATCTATATATATCGATACAGTGTTTTAGAAAATGTATACAGTATCCCACGTAATATTGTGATACTCAGGTGTATCAATATTTTCTTACACCCTTAGTATTTAGACACCTCCTTTTGTGAAGGGTTGTTCAAGCTGGGTATGTGTGTACAGTATAGTCATGGTTAGCTTAGACATTAAAGTAAATTGTTATGATTTGTATTTTGTGTATTCATATAATTGTTATAAAACCACACATTGAGAGAGGCGATGGGTATCATATAGCCCGCATGCATATTAGCATGAATCCCGTAGTCATTAATGACATACACAGTACATTCAGTAAAGCTACATCACCATTCTGTCTGAAGCACATCTGGGGGAATCCCACACATAGCCTAGGACTTGTCTTAACTGGTTAAATCCACTATTGAGCTGTGGGGACCCATTCTCCTCATCTTTAGGCTACACCTTGTGGCTAAAATGACACAATATCACTTGCATGTGGTGAGTGGTCTGTCCTTTCGCTTACCGATGGATGATGAGCCATAGAAGACTTTCACATCTGCTGTGTGTGTGTGTGTGTGTGTGTGTGTGTGTGTGTGTGTGTGTGCGTGCGCGTGCTAGGAGCAGGGTGTGGACTCATTTTCAGGTTCACATGGGCAGGTTTATGAGAATCGTTTGAGGAAGCGGAGAAATCTACCGAGACCTTCGGCCATAATGGAAAGGTCAAGTGTAAAACTTGTTGGCCGTTAACTGTGCCTGATCAAAGGAGATCTCTTATCTGCTCCAACAAGTCCATATCATGTTACCGCAATGGCCCCCTGTCGGCATGAGGCAAAGGGCGGAGAGAGGGGCCGATGGTGGGCCACTGTCTGGCTGGACCAGAGGACACTGAGGGATACATATTCTGATGGACAGCGCTAATGCCTTTCAGACCGGGGCCTGCAGCTACAAAGCGCTCTCCGTAACGCCAATGCTGTGTGGCGACAAAGCAGACCATCTGCTAACCAGACACACACACACACACACACAAGCACGCACGCCACACATACACTCGGACCGCAGTATGCACGAGGGGTGCCAAACGGATCGATTAGCAGACAAGGAGTGTGAGGGCCACAGCAGGGGGCGGGGGAGACACCCGGGGGTCAAAGAGGTGGTGTACTGTTTCAGCACATGCTAAATCAGTTAGCATCTCCGCACACACACACACACACACTCGCACGCACAAAGCCCGGGCTCAGTCTATAGCCACCCCTCATAATCCCCAAACAATCTGGCTCAATCTGGAAAATAAGTGGGGTTTCTAGTTACAGTAATGCTGAACAGAACAGACACAAAGCCACTTGTTTGAATAATGGATATGGATGTTACTAGAAGGGTACTGCCATCACTCCCAAAGTGGCATTTGTTTAGCCACCATCCCACCAGGGATTCATCTTCTACGGGCTGCGTACAATTTATGTAAAGGCCGCGTGTGAGGGAATTGTTTTATTATTCTGGTTGTGGCAATGGGATTCAGGCATGCATGCCTGTTACCGGCAGTTCACTATTAGTTAGTTAATAGCTAGCTATTTGTCCCATATAGTCTACATTTGTGTATGTAGCTCTTTCATGGATTAGCACAATGCTGTTTTCGCATTTGACGTTTCTGGCTTACTGCAGACTGCCAGACGCTTGCGTCTAGAATGCAGGTTAAGTTGGTGAACTAGCATGCGCTTATTGTAAGGCCCTGTGTTCTGGGGCTGTGTATTAACTGACTCAGCCCAGCTCCTGGGAGGGATGCGATCCAAGCCTCAGAGTGTACTGGCACACCGTGCTCAAGCACTATTAGCAAGTTAATGCCTTTCCCAGGAGTCTCCGAGGCTAGCGCTCGGACCTGAACCTGATACTGCACATGCTACACAAGATGTACGATTTGGTCTTCCCTGTCTCGCAAACACATCTGGGTTTCACATTCTCCTGTTTGTCAACAAAAGGCCTCCTAGAGGCTGGAAATTGAGCAGAAGGGGATTTCGGACTAGGATTGCCCCGCACACGTTTCACAATGCATATCTCATGTTAACCCTATCCAAACCAACGTGAGCTTCCAAATGTCATTAGTTTGTTTGTCTTGACTTAACCTTGTGGTTGAAACTGGTATTACAAAATGTATTGCAGGGTGCTTCAAATGTATGGATTTTCCAGCCTTTATATGCATTTGAAAACATATAATATAACATGATTTAGTCTAAAATACACCATACCATTCCTCCTCTGGCTTGCTGGTTGGCTCATTTAATATAATAGGCATTTCTTATTTGAATCCCAGGGAAACACAGCTAATTAACCTTAATACTTAATGGTGCAAAACATCTCCCCAATCAATAATAAAACTTGCTTCCCTGTTCAACAATTAGTCACTAACCTACTATGAAGCTATGAATTAGATTGATGCACTGCAAGAAGTCCTAGAAAATGTTACTCTGTATGTCTTCTAGGTAGTTGATTTAAATTACTATTGGTTCCTTACTGTCCCTCTGGAACTGCTTTCTTTTCAATAGCACCATGTCTTTATCCAGAGGAGAGTCATTCACTGCAAAATCCTTGATTGCATTATGCCAGAAATGTTGATGCAAGATAAACGGTCTATTATGCTTCCATCCACTCTTTATTTGTTTATTTTGGTACTTTCTCTTAGCATGTTGTCGGTAAGACAACAGAATGAATACCATTCAGTTGTAATAGTGAATATGGCTGAACCCAGACTTATTTGATCCAACTATTTTGTGTGATTTTGAAACTAAAACCTTCATTTCATTGTGGTTCTGTGGGTTACCTCATGCTGTATTCCTTCTTATATAGATTAGTAATCAACTGTGGTGCACCTATCTGGCTTGTGGATCAGCTCGGGGGTAAACAGATCCACGTGTCTGTGGGCATTTTGATTGACAGCTTGTCAAATCCCCTTTGCCATCGTTGGTGCTTGCTTAGATAGGATCTGCAGGAGGTTGGCTGAACTGCTTGCATCCATCTGGGATAAGCAGCCATATTGCAGCGGTCCAAACGAACAACTCCTAGATTGGGGCAACAGTTGCTAGCAAGTATGTCCAAGTATAGGCTAGCAAGGATATATACAGTAACTTTAAGTGGATTTATGGAAGAGAGATGTTTTGATCTATTTTGCAGTTCTATGGCTCTACTAGCTTCTGGTAGCTGTAATGTAGCTTCTGAAGCAGAAGCATTTGAGAAACAGCTCTGGTTAGAGACAGATATGGGACACACACATCTTACAATTATAAAATGTGTGTCTTGTGTGAAAACTGTCGCAAACTTCAAAAACAGTGTGTGAAGAGTGTGTCCATATATTAATTTTTTCCACCATAAAGTGGAAAATGTCCTGTTAGTTGAACTGTAAATGCAATTTCAAATTGTATCATACAAATGGGGGTACTATGATAATATGACCTTGTGCATTGACCTTTGTATCCTCTTGTGTTCTAGGTGAACGTCCGTACCAGTGCCCATACTGTGACAAAGCCTTCAGCAAGAATGACGGCCTCAAAATGCACATCCGCACACACACTCGTGTAAGTCTAACTATCGTACACGTGTGCTCAATCATTTCTTTTTTCTTTTGCTCTTGTCAGAATGTGTATTTATTCTATGGATAGATTATGACAGATGTTATGTTCCATCACCACATATATTTTTTTATCCCCTCGCTTTTATATTCAACCGCAAACATTGAGTTAGTATGTTGGACTTCATACAGCATTCTGTGTGTTATTGTAGCCAAGGTAATATTTATTTTCATCAACTATGTGTTGCTGAAGTGTAACCTCTTTTTAAAAGTATGTTTTAACCATCAGGCCACAAGGCCATTAATATTCTGACCTCAAAATGTTTTTTTTTGTATCTTACAACAACACTCTTATTTCATAGTAGCTGTATGAAACTGTGTGTGTGTGTGCAGACAGAGAGAGAGTGGAAACATTTTGGCTAATAGAGAGAAGTAAGGATGGAACATAGAAGAGGACGAGACAACAAATCTCACTCTCGTATTTCTTTCCTCAGCACTTCATAAAATACAGATATAAAAGAAATATGGCCAATTTAGACCTGAACATCTCTCGACGATGGATGGATCCAGGCTAGTCATCCAATTCTGAGTTCCTCGCATTCTCCGCTGTGACTATGTCTATAATGGAAACAAAGGGAAACACAACACTGTTTGTCTGTAAACCCTATCTGAATTAGCTGAAAATGAGTCCATGGACATGGTCATATTTTGTGCTTGTGATGAGGGATTAAGTCGGAATTATGTCCTGATTTGGTTCATGTCGGATGTGTTGTACATGCCTGTGCAATGACATGCTCATGAAAACAAGAGGCAATTGACACATTTTGTTTCCATTATAATCTGTGACATCTCAACATATTTTAAGGTGCCAAGAAAGGAACCCCTTGATAACATGACAGGAGCTCACCACTGGTAGATGCAGTATATTCTACAGACATAACGGGACTATTTATTGACACCCTGAACATGTTGATATACACAAAGAGAGAACTGAGGGTGGAGAAAGGAAAGGTACCACCTCTCTGGACGTAATGATTTCATTTCCTTGGACTTGTGTGTGTGTGTGTGTGTGTGTGTGTGTGTGTGTGTGTGTGTGTGTCCCTGCACTGCTTTTCTAGAAGTTTTGCCAACGCACTGCTTTCCTTAACCCACACCCCTCTCTCGCTTTCATACGTGCATGTCATTTTTCTCCTTAGATTTTCTTCTTGCTCCATTCACACCCTTCTTGTTTTTCACTGTACATGCGTGTCTGTGTCACTTTGGATGAATGAGACTTTCCGTCATCAATTCACATGGCTAAGGCATTGCCAGCTGTGACCTGTCAGCACCACTACAAGTTATATGCAGTGTTTCCACTTCTTTAAAGCTCACAATGTTGTTTTTATTTTTGTCTTGCATAAGGGATAGTTTGGTACCCAGTCTGGGGTCCCTCCCTAGAAACCGTCAGGTACAAGTCTCTAGTGAGCTGCTGATTAAGCCGTTTCTGTTCTGACTGATGTTTTTGCGCCTAATGCTCCCAGATCTGCTGTTGCTCACAGCTCCGTGACGGCCCTGAAATATGGGCTGCGCTGTGACAAACAGCAGAACCAGATGAAGTCACCGTTGGGGAAAACAAATGTCATTTGGCAAAGAAGCGGCAGCTCGGTGTCAACGACGCACTTCGTATAGTGCGCGATGGCATCGTGCGTGCTATTTCACATACCGCATCACGGGCCCATACAATTGGACACATGACATTGATCATCCTCGCCTCGGTTTCTGTGTTCATGTTGTTTTAATCTCTGTCATAGGGACAGGGCAATTTAATTGTAAGCATGTTGCAGCAAACTGTTTTGGTTTTGCACCAAACCACCAACATCTTCTCTGCTTCGACAAGACAGTATATCTCACTGCCTCACTTAATTGACTAATAGACGGTTCATAGCGTGTCCATTTGGCCGTTGTCTTATTATAACCATATAATGGAATCCATCCTGCCCGACTAAATATAAGGGACTGTTTATTGACTTCATATTAAGCCTTGAAATTGAGAGGATATTGACATCCTGTTGCCACATTGCTTAACAAATAGCCCTGTATTTTCACTTGAAACACGAGATGCTCGCCTCTCCTGGAGTAAATAAACAAAGGCGTTATTCTTGCATATGTAGACATGGCCGCTGTAGAGAAGGGTGGTCAGACTTGCAGAAAAGGTTGGGTCAGAGGCTGAACAGCTGCTGGAGAGTGAAAGTCACCAGGTAGTCACAGATGTTTGACGTTACCAGGGTCAGAGTGATGCATTCTGGGTAAACTGCATCACCTATGTCCATTCCATGTGTTTTCAGGCTTCTGAACCTTGACCTCTTATTGGTTGTTCTGTTATTCAAGAACCATTTTAACCAAATGGAAATTGGAAGTCTTCATCCTTGATAAACCAACAGAATGAACTGGAAATTTAACCATAGACCCTCACAAATTGGTCTTTTCATCCCACATTCAAACTTAGCTGTGTCTCCTTTTCTGATTAAGATTTCTCTCTCTCTTTCTGTCTCTCTCTCTCTCTCTCTCTCTCTCTCTCTCTCACTCACGCACACACACACGCAGTGAATCTGATCTTTACCTCCTTTTAAATCCTGTGTGACTGGGCACTCCTTGCCCCGCCTACATGATAACTCTTTTCCCAGGACCCTTACTTCCTGCATTCACCCGGTACCCATGACAACTAAGCTTTAAATGGCTAGATCCTTCGCTGTCAGCCGGACTTCCCAAAGACAGACATTGTAAAAAATGCACTATCCTCCCTAATTACTATCTTGATGTCTCTAAACTCTCTCAACTTAAACGTCTACTACTTCCCCTCCCTAAAAGAAAACGTGATTGTCGGTCCACACGCAAAAGCCGACGGCGACTTCTAGTTGTTGTAGAAACACACCCACAGCGCGATAGCCCCCTTTGAGTGACAGCCAGGCCAGCCTTGCACCAGCACAGAGGAAATGTTCCTTGGTAAACTGATGAGGTGCAGAGGCCAGGCTTGCCCGTGCACTGATACACGTTCAAAGGGCTTCTCTGTGGTGTGTTTTCCTTACCCTTTAGAGGAATCCATGTGTTCCTGATGGCCCCTATGCTGGCCAATTCCTCCCTACTGCATGGAGCTGAGCAATCTCTCATATCTATATTAACTCACAGGGAGGAGCACCAGGGGTGTGAATGTGTGTGTGTGCGTGCGTGTGTGTGTGGTACAGGGAAGGTTTCAATTATTTTTGAGCAGCTATTTTTTTTTCCTGGGCTTGTGTGTGTGTGTGTGTTTGTTTGTTTTGTTAAAGCTCGCAGTGATATATATTCTTCCATATGACCCGTATGAACAGGTGTTGACTCCAGAACGATCTGCTGTATATTAAATGTTTAACTCTGTCTGTCTGTCTGTCTGTCTGTCTGTCTGTCTGTCTGTCTGTCTGTCTGTCCCTGCAGGAGAAGCCCTACAAATGCAGTGAGTGTAACAAGGCCTTTAGTCAGAAGCGGGGGCTGGATGAACACATGAGAACCCACACAGGAGAGAAACCCTTCCAGTGTGATGTGAGTCTCTGAGGGTGTGTGTGTGTGTGTGCCTGGCGCGAGGCCAGATGTTTGGGGGGAACTCAATAAGAGGGAGATAACGATCTGGCTTCTCCGCAGGGGCCTAGTGGGCCGATCTCACGTAAACACATTGAGAGGATCAGAGGGCGAAATTACCCTCTGCTTATAATCAAGCAGGAGTAATAATTATTCTCAGAGATGGGCGGGAGCGCACGTGATATCAGCTCTTTCTCGTGTTTAGAAAGAGAGCCTTTTACGGCTCTTTGAATGGCACTTTTAGCTATCACTGTTTCTGAAAATTGAACACATATTTGCCTTCTGCTTTGTAGCATTAAGGAGCATCTGTTTTTGGAATATCCTTAAACCAAAATCCTATGAAATTTTATCAGGCAGTCTGAACCGTACAGCCGCATGCAGTATGTGTGTTTGAACCACAGATCTGTCAGATCTATTTACCAGATCTGATGTACCTGAACCCTCTAGAGATGTTTCTGTGAGTGAGAGAGATAAACAATTCAGTAAGCCATAATACTAAGTGATGAATTACCTCATAACTCTAACACTAAGCATTTAGAAGAATTATAATTATTTATTAGAGCGTATAAGCGTTAATTCATTGCTATGAAATCATCAACATGTTAAATAGCCTTTTCTGATTTTACTTACGTTTTGGTATTAGTTTGTCCATGTTACATTTTTCCAGATTTGGGATCAGTGCCAAAGATACAGGAGCAGTGAATCATCATTTTAATACAGATGTACACCATAAATGCGATTTATAAACGATGTAAAAAAAACGTGTTTCAAGAACTAGAAGTTATTTTCTTAATAGTTACCTTACCTTTTTTCGAGTAGGAAACATGCTATATGTCAAGCTGCTGAAAGTAAGCCAATGGTGGATTACCATGATTGATACAACACATTGGGTTGTGTAAATTACCTCATTTGTGATACATGTACATTAACTTCCTACCGAGAACAAAGTGCCCTCACTAATGATCCTTGGTTTCTCCATCAATGTTTATATATATATATATATATATATGTATGTATGTATGTATGTATGTATGTATGTATGTATGTATATATATATATATTATATGTATGTTGTGATCTTTGCTGTGTGCATGAAATGTAATTATCGAATGTCCGCCATTCAAACTGACTGTTGTGTTGTGTAGGTGTGTGACCTATCGTTCAGCCTGAAGAAGATGCTTAGCAGACATAAACTCACGCACAACCCCAACCGGCCAATGGCTGAGTGCCGACTGTGCCATAAGAAATTCACCAGGAATGACTACCTGAAAGTACATATGGAGAACGTCCACGGGGAAACTGACGGTTAGGACCAATCAAGGCAGTATTAACTGCACATACATCTAAAAAGATCTGGAACTCATTGCTAATGTCTGATGCATTATCATACAATCTGTTTCGCCAATGTCTTATGTATTAAAATGTCACTTTCAATGTGTATTACAGTAAAGACTCTAAAGTATTTGCAAGGTTTACTTATGGAATACTGTATTGTTGAGGCATACAATTTGATTGTATTTACTGGAGCGTTTTAGTCCGGATAAAATGTAATTCAAAGACCTGTTCTTGATAACAGCAGCTAAACATAGCAGGTCATCAAAATATTGTCACTGAATGCTTTGACTTTTCTGTTTCTTACTGATACTGTAACAGCCGCCCCTATATACATTCACTATTATTTTCTGGTAAACTGAACTATTTGGTAAAACGTTACTGTACATGTTCACAGCTGTCACCAGAAGCCCTAGCACTAGATGTGAACTAAGCCCTTCGAAGGGGAATTCTGGACACTTTTATCCTAGGCCTGGTTTTTGCATATTTTGCAACATAATCTAATGCAACTATTTAATTTGTTAATTGTGGCAATTCGATGTCTCCATATTTTGTCATATAAACAAATGGGATCATCCGATAAACACTAATGCAGTAGTAATCCACTACCTGTGCACAACCATATGCACAGTACACTTTAGAGGTACAGTATGTACCGTTATGCCCCACACATGCATGTGTGGCAACAAATAAGGAAGTGGACAACATACAAGACATGTTTTGAGTGAGTTCAGGGAGTTTCTGAGGGATTCTATTTTAATATGAGTGTAAACAGGATAGGCTATGGAAGGATATTATAGGCTACTGGTTAACGTCTCCGTATTACGTGTAATAATTCTGTAAAAATCGGCTAGATAACTGTGCTTAGTGGGGATCTAAGCACAGTTATTTGGATAATGGACCAGATTCAAGTTAATTGTCAAGTGTTATTGTTACCTAGTGTCTTTTGATTGTTTAAACAACATTGTTTTACAAATCTTGTATAAGGAACTGAACTTTTACATGTATATACCACACTCAATCTGAACTGTGGTTGGCTTTATCACAAACTGTTGAACAATAAGCTCACTGTTCTACTCATCTTCCAATAGTGATATATGCTAGCTTGTGATCGAGTGATGGGGATTGTAAGGAATACTATAAATTGTCTGTTGCACTAATAGGGATGGGTCTAACAGACTATAGTATTTGATGGTATTTGTTGTGCTTTATGAATGTAGTGAATTGTTTAGATGCTGAATCAATGTTGTGGCCAACATTTCTTTCAAGAGCAAAGACCAAAGCATTGTTGTTATTATTTTTGTGTTCCCAAGTACGTTGTACTGTGTGACGTTTACATTACTGTTCTTTATTCATCATTTTTCAATGTATAATAAGGGAAGTGCAATTCTGTTTTCTTGGTGTTTGTTGTAGAGCCAATCCCAGTTACCTGATTACTGTATGTTTTCCAGAATCTTACTGTGCAATGGACTGTGAATTGTCACATCACATATTTGTGTTTTGAAATGTATAACATGTCAATGCTAACCAGACATCCATTTCAAGGTATGTGTTATAGTGAGCTGTTGACATTAGGTTACACGTTGATTAAAAGTGTTCACGTTTCTTGTTGCTAATGTTACCTCTATTCCTGGGTTGTGAGTCAGCTGGGAGGCTAATTAAGCCACCACACTATTGCCATATTCACCACTGGCCTGATCTGCAAAGCCACACATTAAAGAGAGCACTGTATGGTTTCGTTCTGCAGACAGGAGCACTACAGCTTTAACTGAAGCTCTTTGGCTCTGAAGTGTGGTATGGTTTGACCATAGGAATCCTTTGAATGTTGACACAAATCCAACTCAAGAACACAAATGGCAACTAAAGTGTTACGCCTTGAATGAAGAGCATGTAATTTAAGTCAACTTGCTTATACTTATCAACACAGGGTTAGAAGTGGTACGGTACTCTCACTCTCAAATCAAAAATTATTGAATGAAAATTTGTTTCAGTTATAAAATACCAGTGCCATCATCATTTTCCATGATGAAATGCATTGTCATGTTTGCCTTTTGTGTGACTAATAACTATAGGTTTGGCCCAATTTACTTGAACGAAAGAAAGAAAAGTGTGTTATATAGTAATAGTTAATATATCAATCTAAGTTTAACTGGCAGTGCATTCAATACAATCTTAAAGCGGTACTGTGTATTTATTGGCCATGGGGGGCAACGCTGAGCTACTGTAAGACGGCCATGTAACTCGTACTCTACTTCATGGGATGTGTGCAATAACCAATCATGTTCCTCAAACTTGCATTGGAATGGCTTCATGACTGTAGCTACTGTAAAAGTGGCTCCTGGTCATCATGGGGTTGGATGGGCACAACATACTAATTCTGCATTGTGCAAATGCTTCATAAGAGTAATACTAGACCTGGGACACTCACTTTACCAGACATCCCAGTAGTGTCTGCCGAAGCACTGGCTCTCAGAACACATCTGTCTGTGTCAACCTATAACGCATAGCCAGGTAGGGCATTTCTCCGCCCATTCAGTCCAGGCTGGGGCTGTGCTCGCGCTGCCTAGCACCTTCTCCTTAGCGGTCAGGCCACTGGGCTGACGCCGACGCTCTCGCGAACTCACAGGCGTTACTTTAAAAACGCTGTTGTCGTCCTAGGCGTTGTTTGCTAGTGGAATATTGTATAGCACATGTGCCCACACAGCATAGTCTATAGCCTAGTGGGTCAGCAGGTCAGAGAGGTTTTCTAATAATATAATATATCAGGATGTTTATTATGGTACACGTCTGTTTGTTTGTCTGGGGGAATCATTCCACTGGTGTTTCCACATACACCAATATTTTAATTAGTATTTCTTGTTGTTTCGCAACATTTGGCATCCTCATGGGACTTTCCCAGTGACCTGTTTCCCCAGTGATCTTGTCCTCCACTTGAAGCCTCTTCTCCCTGCGTGGCCAGCGTGCGTGTGTCTCTCTCCCCGCTAGCTGGGCAGATCATGCATGCAGCGCTGCGTCAATGTGCTTCTAATTACATGTTTTTACTGGAAGCCCCAGTTTCCTGTGCTGCCGCCCCATCTGCGAGTGTGGGCAGACTGGGCCCCCGACCAGTGTCCGCAGAGCCTCCCGTCGGCCCCGCCTACCGGGGCACGGGGAGGGGAAGGGGGGGGGGGTCAGTACCGGAGTGCTGGGCTGGGGTTTATGCCGAACGACATGAACACGCTTGTCTGACCTTGGGTGTTTAGCCCGTGCTGCCATGGAAACAGGTAGCCCGGAACACAGCCTTGATCAGGGGGAATGTGGAATGTGGATGCCCGGGTGGAGAGTGGCATCCAAAAGAATTGTACTGTCTGTTGGGAGGGTGTGTTTGGGGCTATTCTGGGTCAGCCCGCCCAACAGCGAAAGACTTTCACTAAAGGCCTGGCTGCCGTGGTAACAGACAAAGTGGCATTTGGGCATCTAAAAGGCAGGACACTGGAAACACATGATCAATGAGCTGTGACAAACAGTTTTTAAGTGAAAAAGAAAGACATTCTAGTAACCACAATAAAATGTGTTTATTGAGCTGTAAACCAAGTAATATCATTAATCTGTGATGAGACGACACAATGCTCATGTTAATATTGACAAAACTCGAGTTTTTATAAATATCTGCATTTTACGGACTGAAAATTTAACTAGACATCATATCCGTTAACAATGGACCTGGCTGGTATACAAAGGTACACGCTGTACACTCATACGTCATCGAATTCAAATGTTAATGTTAACGTTAAAAGTTGTATAATGGGTCAGGCTCAGCGCTGGGGTGCAGTTACACTTTGAACATTTTGTAAACCATAATCTAGTCTTTTCAATATGAGAGCGGAGATCACAGTTTGGCATTGGAAGTGCTGCATCTACTGTAATGTACTGTATGTGTAAGTACACAATCCAATCTATGAACCGCTGGTCCTAGTTTAAAACTTCTTATTTCACTACTGCATACTGTATTATAAGCTTATATTTTTTTGCCTAGAATTTATAGATTTTATTAAATCAATTATATAGTAAATAGTCCACATGATACACATCCATCTATCCATCCATCTTCTCCCGCTTATCCGGAGTCGGGTCGCGGGGGCAGCAGCTTCAGCAAGGGACCCCAAACTTCCC
>JAODTR010000019.1:3609056-3628982 GCA_025399935.1 Amblyopsis rosae
ATCTTCATTGAAGAAAACTGTGCTTTTCTTTCAAAAATTAGGAAATTTCTAAGTGACCCCAAACTTTTGAACGGTAGCGTATATATATATATATAAATAATCATAAGAAAACTAAAGTTTGTGGCTGCGTTCTGGTTCAGAACAAGACCAAAAATAAACCTCACTTTACTCAAGCGTACCTCTATCATGTCAATAAGGTTGTAGAAATACTGTTTGCTGTCGATGGTCAGTTTGCTGTCCTTATATATGACCCGGTAATGTATGACTTCTCCAGAGACTGCGACACACAGCACATAATCACCGGGGTGGCGGATGGATTCGCGTACCAGGAACAGGCCATCCTCCACTGGCTGCAACTTACACACAGCCTCTGGGCCCGATATCTTTCCATGGAACCAGCTGTAGGTAACATATGAGCCAAATGTACTAACACATGTAGCAGAGTAGCAAGTTGTGCAATAGTGTGAAAACAAATGACAGACGGAAACAATATCTGTGAAAGGATGTCATTCTGTGGTTAACACGATAAAGCTGAAGGAAACACGGGGCACTAAGACAAGAGCGCGTGCTTTTCTAATGGCACAAACAAGTGAAGGCCAATAAAACAGACTCCGTATGGTCACAGGTTTCACTGTGCGTGTGTAAACGTTACAGAAAGGAACATACGGCATGAGGCTGAGGCTTGGGTTAACGCGTATGGCCTCCCTCTCTCGCACATGTGTGGGGATTAGGAGTCCTTCCTCACCTGTGGTGTTGTGTCTTGCCCTGTAAGAACATTTCCCCTAAAAAAAAAACATGATGCGTTATTATAGTTGTGGTAGGTCACATCTATAAACAACTGCCTATGGATTGTGTGTGGTGTCTAAGTTTTATAAAACAAGGTTAAACACTATTAAGAATGTATTTACCATGTCTGTATCTGTATATACAATAGTGAGAATATCCCCTTTTCGGTATGCTACTTCGCCAGACTTGGGCTTCCTATTATCAGACTTAGCAACACACTGAGTTCCAGCTGCCCAGCACATCTGTAAGGGTAAGGAAAATAGATTTTATTTACTTCACTGAACTGATAAGCATAAGTAGACTATAGCAACCAAAAAAGTAAATACATTTCACATCCTCCATGCAAATATACTACTGCAACTATCAGACATGGATCTTTTCTGGTAGGCTATTTTTACCGTAGTGGTAACACTTTACAATAATGGTGCATGAATACGCATGAATTAATGCTTTAACCAATGCATAAACCATCATACATTATTACATAAGTAATAATAAACTATGTTGCATGCATTAATGTTCAACACATCAGCCATTAATAAGGAGCATATCTGATTAATACATGGAGTCAAATATGATTTACTATGAGTTAAAACAATAATCATGGCTCAATTCCTATCTGTATGAGAGATTAATTATTGCAGTTAATGTGTAATTACTTATTCATTCTTTTTAATAGGCGTAAGCCATGGATTTAAACTTTGATTGTTAGCTATACGATGAGTATTATATTAATTAACACACAAGGCCACAGGCATTATTTGCTAGATCTAGACATTTATGAAGTAGCCTGCAAGCTGAAGTGCGTTCAGAATTGGCGAACAGAGTTTGCAAACGTTAGCAAACATATTCAAACAGTTTTTAGTTTATTTTGTGTTCCCCATGAACGTTTGCGAACACAAGCAATAGTAGGTCTATGGCTAGAGGAGGCTGAGACTAGGGGCCCTATTTTAATAATCTAAACTGCATGTAGGGCATGTCCAAATCCACTTAATAGTTTAACGGCGTACAAAATGGTCTTTGCGCCAGGCACATGGTTCAAAAGGGCTGTAGGCCTATACTCTTTTCATGGGTGCGTTTTGGGCGTAACATACTATAAACCAATCCGAGTGTCATCTCCCATTTCCTTTAAAAATCCATCCGCGCTTGCATCATCGGCAGATTGCTATTATGGCCTACCAGTGGGGTTGTGAACGCGCTGGCGCAGACAATAGTGAGATCCCTAAATCATGTTGATGTCTACACACTAATCATATTTCACATTGTATTATTTTAATTAATAATCCTTTGCGCACTCCTGTGTGTGTAACAAGCAGAGTGTACCGCGTGTTGACTGTAGACCAGATATTTCCTGGTCAGTAGTGCAATCACTTTCTGCTGCCTCAAGATAGTATTGCACTACACCACACCTCATGCTTTAGAGTTTAGACCAACACACCCACCGGCGTTCAAATGGGCGCAAGGGCATTTGCTATACAACCTGGGCGCTGAACAGAAAAATGACTGCGTTGGTCTGAAACTAGCATAAACACTTGCGTGTGTGGGGCCCTAGGTGTTGTTAACCTGACATGCCAGAGGAATTGTTGTCACAAGTCCATCTGGGGAGCCGTACATTTAAACTGTTTGTGAATTGCTCTACTTTCAAAAAAATACTTGGCAGTTGATTGGATGAACCATCTGAGGGTCTTTTGGCCGCTTTTCAGTTTTCATATAGTGGCTTCTAAAATTATTTATTTAATAGCTATCATCAAGTATTTTATGTATCTGATATCAGCACCCTCTCAGATACAATTTGGATAATATCACAAAATATTTTTGAGGAACTTATTGCATTTATGTTTTTAAAATGCAATAAGACATTTTTTTGTGTTTTTTATTATGTAAATATGGTCAATAGTGTAGTTTTGTTTGAAGCACATATAGAAAGATACACATTAAGTGCCTTAGCAAGGGAAACTACTAACTATTTATTTAGCTGTTATTTATGTATTCTACTATTTATATTGGGTTTTTACTGTTTATCACTTTATTTACTGTGGTCCACTTTGCTGCTGTAATATACAACATTTTCGAGTTAAAATAAAAATACAAAATTCATTTATATATAGAATTGTATTTATGTGTATGCATTATATATGCCATAAGTTAATTTCAAGTTCATGTTCCCCTGGCCACGCCTGAGTATAGCTAAAGATTAATTGTCAACTCAAAGTTTAAATCCATAGCTTACACCTATTAATAAGAATGTATATGTAATTAACATTAACGGAATTAATTAATATCTGATATAGATAGGAATTGAGCCATGATTATTGTTTCAATTCATAGTATATCATGTGACTCCATGTATTAATAATATATAGGCTACTCCTTACTAATGGATTCTGTGTTAAACATTAACGCATAACTTAGTTCATGGTTACTTATGTTTATTTATGATAGTTTATGCATTGGTTATAGTATTGATAAATGCTTATTCATGTACCATATTGTAAAGCGTTACCCAGTAGTTTATTGGCCTAATGTAGATAGTACGTACCATTGCCATCCTCGGGTTAACCTCAGCTGTGAAAAGGTTAACAGATGGTTTGTAATTCACAAAATAAATAGTAATTTACCTGGTAACATATGATTATGTGATAAGATGTAGCCGATAAGGATGCTTATATAATAACAAAGCTTCAATATCTTACCTGTGGTTCAAGCAGCAAGCTGCTGCACCGCAGTAGGAAATCGGACAAGCTCTTGACGCTACCTTTTCTTTGATAGATGCCAGTGAGCGGAAAGGAAAGGAAACCTTAACTGCTGCTGCTCTTCAACGACAGTTCTCCATTCCATTTGTCACACAACGTTGAAAGTGTCTAGGCTATATTAGGCTGTGAAGGTTGTCTCGTCTTGTAATCATCGATATCTCCTTCTCGTAGAGTGCGCGTTATAAGGCAACTCAAGTAAACTGACTGAGCATTATGCAATGCAGTTTGTTGACTAGTTCCTTATTAACATACCGTACATGACGTAGCCTACGGGCACAAATGTATTATCAAGTTACGAATTTAGTAGGCCTATGAAGATTCCTTGATGATTTAATGACGACACAAGGACAATCCAACGGGAAAATACAGCTACAATGGGGTGTCAATGTATTTAATGTCCCCTTAGTTACAGGCAGCACTACAAAGACATTCAAATAAGACAACGTTCACACTTGATTTTAACAATGCAAAACAGATTACATCCCTCTGAAAGAAAATAGCCATATTTGCAGAAATCTAATTAAATCCACATAATCATATACACCTTTAAGCAATCAAGTTGAGCAATATTTTATCAGTATACTTCCTCTGTGAAATAAATGCATTAAAATATTGCATGATTTAATAACATGTTCACTTCACACGCCTTTCTGAAGCCTCTACTAATAAAATTATAAAACCACACTATAATGCAGGCAGAATAAAGTGAAAGATTAATCACTTTCTTAAAAGTGACTATATATCCCATCTTGATTTAATCTGCCTAAAATGTATCCTTGCTGGCAAAAAATAAAAATGGACACATGAAATGATAAAATTATGGCTGTATTTAGTAACAATGTAAATCAATAAGTGCTTCATTCTTCAGCATGCTAGACTGTGCAACATAATACATATACAATATTACTTTTCTTTAAGATTTCCACTAAAAAGCTTTTACATTATAGAGACTTTGATTTGAGGGAGACTGCATCTTGCACAGCGCATGACTTGCTGTCAGGGTGTCTGACGAACTCACAGGGTCTTTAAAAAGCCACCTATACTTTATTTAAATGTAGACTTAAATGGTCCATTCCACACTCCATACACTTCTCAATGTGTTGAAAATATGAGACTGAACACAGGTAGAGAACATAAGTGTCACACTCAAAATTCTTAATTTTCTGAATATTAGGCACAAGGTTCGGCACAGTATGTAGATCCTTTACTTTTATAGTGAATAATATATATCCCATTAACTGTAACAAGGGGCCACACTTTCTTCTTCCTTAAATTTCTAAATACATTTCAGTGTACCTCATAAGCCTAGTACAGCGCCTCCATTCTGTAAAGTCAAATGACAAACTGAACTGGTCTCGACAGCAGGGCTTCAACTCTTCCTTAATTAAGGAGAAAAGCTAAAAAAAATTATATTAAAGCTAAAAGTGCTGATGATTAAATTGTACTAGTTTACAGAGAACCTATAAATAAAAAACATGTCTGGTATAGCAGTTAGTACAGATGCAGTACCTAACAGAAGATGGGGTTGTCAATAGAGTGAAATAATTCTACAAATGGAATGTCACTATTGCTTTGTTGAACCTCTGCAACAAAGCTTTTGCAATGTTCTGTAGCACACTAACGGGATACCGAATATTGGTTAATTTTAGGACTATGTTACGTTACCTCACCTCAATATTAAGTAATCACACACTGCTGTTCCATATTAAATATGTAGTTCACTAACTGGAAAAACTTTTTCCATCTATTTTAGATTTACTTTTATTCTATAAACTAAAGAAACCTAATTTTGTGTAGAATGTTAGCATGTAGACTCATTAAGGTGAAGAACCCACAGTGGTTAAATAAAATGTATATGTACCTTCACACACATATTCCAGGCTATAAATCACACTGTGCGGCTGCTATTTAGATTTCACAGCTACTTGTGCATTTTGTATAAACTGCATACCAACTACAGCCAAGATATGGCACTGAAAACTAAACGTGACTTGTACTTAAAAAGAATAGATAAAAAGAAAAACACACCTAATACTCAGATGAGACTTAATAGTCCGAAGAATATGGTATATCTTCAACCTAATTCTTCCATCTCTCAAACTCGAACACACACGCACGCACCCACCATAAAACTTGCTTAATTTTTCATATCTGTATAACTGTTAGTTATTTTCGACATTAAAAATGTTTAAAGCATAAGTAAACTTTAGTTATGGAAGCTAGTCAAAGGTTTAACAAAACAATTCCACATGCAGACGTTTAAAGAATACTTAAGTTTGTGAACAATAACAGGGTTCACATTTTCATCTAAAGTTAATCAAATGTGAAGACCAATTGATGTTTATTTTGAGATAGTTGCATTTTTATGATCAAATTTAAATATACCTTAAAATGGATTATACAACAGACTGAAATAACTTTTCTAGAAATAACACATTCTACCAGTAGATAGATCAGCTTTACAAAATGGAAGTCGATTGTGAATGAATACAACAGAGTTGCCAGTCCAGCAGCCACAGCACAGGCATTCATTTGTGCTCAACACCAGTGTGGGGACCTAATATTGAGGTAAGGTAGCTACAGAGTTGAACAAATTTCAGTGGTGCTTTAAGGTTATGACATTTGACCAGTTTCTACACTGCCCTTGAGGTCAAGCATCTGCTGTTTCCTCCTTTTTGTCTTTTTTACCCTCCCCCTCGCCGTCCCCTGCCTCGCTGATGTCTCGCCTCCGCTTGCGGTTCCGTGCGCTGGCCTTTGATGCTGGGAGAGACTCCATGCCAAGAACCTTGTGTATCTGACGGAATGCAAGCAACCTCAATGCATGCTGGGACCACAGAAACACAAATTACAAACACATGTTAAGGATATGTTAAACAGTGTATACATTAGGCTTGACAACAAATATGGGAGGCGCTACAGGAACACACCTGTGCGCTGGCTGTAATGTCTTCTCGTGTTTGTCCAGTCATGCTTGACAACACATCTGTGGGCTCTTTCTCACAAGGGTCTAGCAGACCTGGCCCATCTACATCAAGAGGCAGCAAGAAAAACAATCATGAATAAAAAGAAGAGATGTGAGATTCAGGGCAATAAAAGTTCTTCCTGTTGTTGAAGGGCTAAAAGACCCTTTCGGCAGTTTCTCAAAAACCTACTTCTGTGACTAATTATAGTGACGCATGACAAAAATGCAACACATTGGCTTAACCATGTCACCAGCAACACTTCAACAGTGCTATTTTAAAGCATTTCCTGTTTTCACAAGGTTCCTCTGTCAAATTTATACAAGACCTTGTCCAGTATCAGACATGAGTCATAACGGAAATCAAATTATGTTTAAAAAAAACCCCACATGGAATACAAAATTCCGGATACAATCATGTGAATTTATAGTGCGATAACTGAGAATTACAGTTGAGCATTTAACTGAAGTTGATCACTGCCAACACTCCAATTGTGGTATTACCTCTATTATCAAGATACATCTACATCAAGATACAAGTACATCTTATATTTGTGTAATTTAGTCATCAGTATACCTGAACAGTATTTGGCAGTAACTAGTTACTGTAATATTACTTTTTTCCAATAACTAGTAATGTAACCAATAACTATTTACAAAACAGTAAATATATTACAATTACTAATCCAATTACTGTGTTACAAGAACGAGATTTCTGGTCCTAGCACTTACTAGGATAACTTACTAGGATAGGCTAATTGAACAAACCTGTCCATTCATCTGCTTTGAGAGGCTGCAATGTTTTCACTTTGGCTGATTGTTGACTCCCAAGTTAAATTATTGTTACAATAAAGAGGATTCAATTCTAAAATGAGTTGGTTATACAGGTTGTCATTTTTCAGAAGGTAGTAACGTAATGTAACGAGTAACATAACTAATTACTTTTAATACCCAGTAATAAGTGAAGTAAAAGTATTATTTTGGAAGGAGTAATAAGAAAATAGTAACTTATTACTATTCCTGAGTAACTTGCCCAACACTGTACCTGCATACATATTAATTTCTGTGGTATAGCATCATCTGGGGAATGCAGGTTTGCAGTTATACTTTCGCTCCCATATCATTTATGTGCATATAGAGTAATAATAGTATGTGTCAGACCTAGCATCAATATGCCAGTGGACACACTCTCCAGGACTCTGCGCATGGCTTCCCCGGGGCTGAGGGGGCCTGGAGCGCTGCTGATAATCTTCTCTACCAGAAGCTCCATGGCCTACAAAGACAAACACAATGGCAGAGGAATAGACAGGGCTATTGAAAAGATGCCCACTGCAGACCACTTAAGCAATTTAGTCACTAAATGATTGATGAAATCATGAAGTCAACTCGTTCCATATAGTACAAAGTACTTTAAAGTGAAAGCTATAGACAGGACTGTGTAAGGTATTATGGCAAGACTAATAAGTCTTACAAACAAGATGTCACTGCACTGACCTGCTCCAAACCAGACCATGTATTATTTAAATACATGTTTCAGGTTTTAGTAAAAACTTTATCCACACATTACAAAAGGATAAGGTACAATTAAGGCTTAACGATTAATCGTTTCCAAATCGAAATTGCGATTTTTAACAACCCATTAGAAAGGCATGGAATTTAGATGTGTAGCGTGTCTGACCCAGGGTTTTAAATGTAGCGTCAATGTTAGGCTTCATGTTATCTATTTTAAACCTTGATCGTCTTGTCTGTGTGCATGTACGCACGTGCTCAAACACATTCTGTGCACCCTAGTTTTGAAATTAATGTGATGCAGTGCATCCGGAAAGTATTCACAGCTCTAAAATTTTTCCCCACATTTTGTTATGTTACATACAGCCTTATTCCAAAATTGATTAAAATATTTTTTTTCCTCAAAAGTCAACACACCCCATAATAAAGTGAAAAAAGTTTGTTTGAAAATGTATTCAAAATAAAAAACTAAACAATCACATGTACATAAGTATTCACAGGCTTTGTCAATACTTTGTTGAATCACCTTTGGCAGCAATTACAGCCTCAAGTCTTTTTGAGTATGATGCTACAAGCTTGGCACAACTACTTTTCTGCAGTTTCTCCCATTCTTCTTTGCAGGACCTCTCAAGCTCCATCAGGTTGGATGGGGAGCATCTGAGGACAGCCATTTTCAGATATTTCCAGAGATGTTCAATCAGGATCAAGTCTGGGCTCTGGCTGGGCCACTCAAGGACATTCACAGTTGTCCCGAACCCACTCCTTTGTCATCTTGGCTGTGTGCTTGGGGTCGTTGTCCAGTCTGAGGTCCAGAGCGCTCTGCAGCAGGTTTTGATCAAGGATGTCTCTGTACATTTCTGCATTCATCTTTCCCTCGACCCAGACTAGTCTCCCAGTTCCTGCCGCTGAAAGCCATCCCCACGGCACGATGCTGCCACCTCCACTGTAGGGATGGTATTGGCAAGGTGATGAACTTTGCTTGGCATTCAGGCCAAAGAGTTAAATCTTTGTCTCATCAGACCATATAATTATCTTTTTCATGGACTGAGAGTCCTTCAGGTGCCTTTTGGCAAACTCCAGGTGGGCTGTCATGTGCCTTTTACTGCGGAGTGGTTTCCGCCTGGCCACTCTACCATACAGGCCTGATGGGTGGAGTGCTGCAGAAATGGTTGTCCTTCTGGAAGGTTCTCTCTCCCCGGAGCAACGCTGGATCTCTGCCATAGGGTTCTTGGTCACCTCCCAGATTAAAGCCCTTCTCCCCCGATCGCTCAGTCTGGCCGGGCGGCAAGCTCTAGGAAGGTTCTGGTTCCAAACTTCTTACATTTACAGATGATGGAAGCCACTCATTGGGACCTTCAATGCGGCATACATCTTTCTGTAGCCTTCCCCAGAATTGTGCCTCGATACAATCCTGTCTCAGAGGTCTACAGACAATTCCTTAGACGTCATTGGTTGATTTGTGCTCTGACATGCACTGTCAACTGTGGTACCTTATATAGACAGGTGTGTTCCTTTCCAAACCATGTCCAGTCAACTGAATATGCTACAGGCGGACTCCAATCAAGTTGTAGAAATATCTCAAGGATGATCAGTGAAAACAAAATGTGCCTGAGCTCCATTTTGAGTGTCAGGACAAAGGCTGTGAATACTTATGTACATGTTTTTTATTTTGAATACATTTGCAAAATTGATCTCATGTAAAAATGTTAAATGATCTCATGCAGTAATGATATAGTAATTTGTTTACGTCTATTACACAATGAATATTGAACTAAAGCTTGACTTGAAACCGCATTTGCAATGTCGGAATAATCGCAATTAGATATTTTCCTAAAATCGTAGCCCTAGATACAAAAGACAAAGACAGAAAGCAATAAATGTTTCTGTTTTTTAGACGGATTAAACAACATTCCATATTTACCCAGCATGGCATCTTGCCCCAAGTTGGCACGCGTTGGCAAAGGTCTCTTAGTACCCTTATAATGATCACACAAGACTGTAGACCATTGGCACGGGCCTGGGAGGACACATGTAATATATATATTAGTTACAAAAACACTGTTCTAGTAATGGAAATGTCTTTAAAACAGGTAGTGAATGAAGACCAATATTCTGAGGAATAAATTCCCAGACACACTACAAGCGACTATCAGCGATGTAGTGACAAGAGACAACCAAACAACGACGACATTCAGCAACTTGAATCAATGACAGGTGACATAATGGTTGGCGAAGAAAGACTGGCAGGTACAGAGTTAAACTAATCTCAACTTCAGGCGATTTAGGTGACTACCAATGGGAGCTAAGGATCTGTAAGTCATTGACTTACAGACTGACTGAAACATTTCCATCCGGGGCTTTAGACATTTTTTTTATAACAAAATCGTGCCTGAATTTATCAGAGCAATATTACAACACTACCACGCTGAAAAACTATGCAATGCAACTATGAACACACATTATCAAATGGGTGGTATGCATCTACCTGAAACCACTTGGCATGTCGCAGAGCTGCCAGGTATTCTAGACATTTCTTCTTATTTAGGACATCAGGAGGGTCTTTGTCAGCCACATCTGAAGGAGAGAATGTAGAGCAACTGAGGGTTAACTGCTACTGTCTGGAAGGAGCTTAACGTCAATATTAGCATTGACTAACATGACATATTTGCATATTGTAATGTAGAACATTCACTGACCAATGGTGGGAAACAAGAAAAATCTACCATTCAAGTAATGTAAAAGGAAATATTGGCATTCTCTAAAGTGAATACAAACTGAATGTTTAACTTCAATACTGCAACATCAGTAAAATATATGCAAGAATGGCTACATATTTGTGAATGAGTATTACTCATTTAGAAGTTAGGTCAGGGACTCAGACAAGTATAATAATTCAGATGCTCCGCACACAGTGTTTGCACAAAGCCTCATGTTGCGGTGTTGGCCAAAATATGCCAAAGCAAGGGGTTTTGCAGATATAATTAGCAACTGAGATTAGAGGCTGAGAATGATGTGTATGAATAAAGAGGACCCAACATTATTCATACAGGTTTGGCAGCGCACCCACTGCAGTTATGTAGTAGTGATAAGATGAACAACACACTTCCACATTCACTAGTACTACTGTTGCAAGAACTGAGGCCGTTAACTTTGTTACAGGGAAATACATAAGAATAGACCAGCTTTTATGAAGTCTACACAACCACAACTTTGAATCATTACCGTACTCATATGTATTACACTTCCGGGGGGTGTGGGGGGGGGGGGGCTACAAGCAGTAATATAGGGCAGCTTTGTCTTTATCTCAGTCAATATGAGGGGGTCCTTTCTGTTCCACCTCCCTGCAAGGTTTAATAAACATGGGTGAGGCCTGTATTGTTCTGAGATATGTATATTAGTGTGGACTTCAGAACAGCTGTTGGTTGTTCAGGTCTGCTGATCTAGAAGTGGGGCTACTGATCAACAAACCCAAACAAAATGTTAAATAAAATGTTAAATAAAATGAAATAAATACAGCACCAGAAAACATTTGCTCATGTTTTCCAAATGACGAAAAGAAATTCACTGAAATGGTGACATATATGGCGGTAGGTGGAGGAGTGTTTGCAGCACAGTGATCGTTCATGTTACCTTTCAAGCTAATGCCTGTCATAATATTAATGGTTCAGTAATCTCCTCAGTACAAAAATGTAACATCGACCATTGTGTCTGGAGGCAGTTTACACTCCAACACCTGACCAATAATAATAATAATAATAATAATAATGTCGCAGGGATTAGATGAGAGATAAAGAGGAATAGGAAGTCGGTGGACTTCATATTCCGCCACAAACGGTGACAGCTCCAAGCACAGCTCCAAGTAGCGCACAAAAAGACAGATAAGCATCACCATGAAGCTCAGTCCTATTAGATTTACAAGTGGCATCCACACGATTAACAATTCATTCCTGGGCATTATCTGAGCATTGTCATCACATCAGAATCTTTAAATGTTATATCAGAGCATGTGTTCATAGCTAAACACACACCCTTACTGGCACAGAAAGGTCGGAGAGCCCGGCTTTAGGTCCCGATATTAAAAGGGAACAAATAAAAGACCCTGTGGACTCGCAGCTGCAAACCAAAAGGGGAAAACAACAAAAAACAAAAACAGTGGGACAAATGAATGGGTGAGTCAAATTATTAGTTTTTTTTTTTTTTTTTTTGGGGCAGGAGGGAGGGTAGGGGTCTGTGCTTAAGACATTCCGTGCACCAAGACACAGATGCTTGGCTGTCATATACTCATCGCTTCATGTTCGTGACACCTGAGGCTAGAATTTGGGCTGGCATAGTGGAGCACTGCTACTGAAAGCTTAGGCTTCTCTAACCTTTCTCAGCCTGCTTGTCGTTGTCTGCTGCACGGTCCTCCCTCATCAGCGGCGAGGTGAGAGAAATGGTCACCTGCATTTTGGGCTCCTTGCTTGAAATTACCACGATGTTGGCCTCCCCAGGGTGAGCCTGCACCTCATACTGATCTTCAGAAAATGTCTGCCGGTTAAAAGGACACTTGGGATTACTCACTACAGAGGAGATGGGGGCGTAGGGGGCTCTCTTTTGGGGGCCGAAGCAAACGGCGATAATGTAGGACCGAGTTTGCGAGATGACTAAGCCAAACTGTTGGATTTTATCCACAGACAAGCTTTGTAAAATAGAAATGTAGGTTTTATAACCACATTATGGACTTTGGTAAACTTGTGTTTGGCAATGTACTTTGTATCAAATGTACTAGATAGTACAGACGGTGTTATGATAGGGATGCCCCAGTCTCACTCTGTAGGATTCAGGTGTCATAACCAGGCAGTTGCTCTAAAGATCAGTTAAAAGCGCTTTTGAGTAAACTCTGGTTGAAGCTTAATAAGGGGGAGGAATCATGTTACATTCATTCTTCACCTACTTGGTACAGATCCCCAGATTTTTTAAAGTTTTTCTTTTTAACAAGCTTACTGAAAACACGAGAAAAAAATAAGTAAATTATAAACATCATAGCTGAAGGGGAAAGGGAGGTTGTTAGTTTCCATGTGAAATGTGGGCCTGTAGAGCACTTTGAGGCTTTAGTGATTAAGGGCTAAATAAACAGACTTGGAATTGATCCGTTCATACAACCTGCAAGAGTTAAAATATTGTTGAACATGCATATGTTGGAAAAGATAAATGGCCTGGAGTTGTTCAAAACAACATTTAGAGCAGTTGGGTGAGTACTTTGCAGTGAGGATACCAGTTATATGCCAGTATAGTAATCAAGCCGGTAAATGTTTAACAAGCAAATTATTTAACTTATTTAGAGGATAGGAAAAACATGTATTCCTCGTTAGCAAATAATTAGATTTTGTTTGTTGGTTTATTGTAGAAAGACTTGACGGTATCTCCAAATTCAAAAGACTTTTGAAACTGTATTTGACACAAATGTATCCAGCTTGCTTACAAATCTAAATCTGAACATTGGGTGGTTCAAACTGAACATTTGTTACCTTCATTTAAGTTTTACAGAACGACATGTTTCCAACGTCCTTGAACTACTTTCAAAGATGTTTGGTAAATATAACGGGCAACACTCGCCATGTGTTGCTCAATGAAGTGTATTAAAAGTGGCGCCACATATGTTTCAAAACACTGTTCCAACTTGTCATCACTATATAGTACCTGTGCCAAATATAGCTTTCGTTACCATCTTATTTAATATTTAGTTGTTCAATCCACAGCCCAACTCATCCTTGTTTTGCAACCTGAGGTGCATTCAAACTGGCAAACGTTGGCTAACATTTATTAATTTTTTTTTAAGTTCGCTGCAAACTTTTGCAAACACATGCAAACGGCCTGACAAGGTAGACCTTAGCCAAAGAATCATGGATGATGGATTACGGTTTAAACGCAACCATGTGTAATGTTTAAACAAAACCTTCACATTTTTTATTAAAAACAAAACCATTGTATTTTGTTGAGCAGCGGTTTACGGTGACCCATCTGTGTCAAATTCAACAGTCAGCTGTAGTTTGTAATTTGAGAGAAAGAAAAGAAAAAACCTTCTGAGTCAAACACAGCTCACTTCTGCTTTCCTGGTGATTTCCCTCTTTTCTTGTTGACCTCATGACGGCAACAGCTGATACCACACGTCTACAGATGTACTTGTGACAGCAGAGACTCACCCACTCCTCACATGTATGTGCATCACAAGATTAATGTCATTGCAAACAGCCCTCTCTACAGTGCACGCGGAATACCCAAAACAACATTATCCCCCCAAGCATAAATTGGCAGTGTGTATTCCTCCCCGTTTCAACTGCTGACGTGCCAAGCAGGCCCAGGGTAGGGAGTGCTCAGTGAGCTTACCTCCAGCTCTTTGGGGAGCTGCTCAGTGATGGTGTTCAGTAAGATGCCGGTGGGCTTCTTAGCGGTCAGTAGGATCAGCTCCACGTTCCGGTCCCCGTGGAGGAGCAGGCCTTTGGCCAGAATGCCCACACGCATCACCCCTTTCAGAAGCCTCCCAGGAGCCTCAGGCCTGTGAAAGAGGAGCACCCACAAGCTAAATGAGCCACGATGACCCTCACATGTACAGTGCATAATTATTCTAATACGATATGTACTTTAATATTTCAGTCATGTGTTCAGTATAGTATATTTCACAAAGAAAGATGAATCCCCCCTTAAAGTCTACAGCACAACACATTTTTTTTCTTGTTCCATATATAAAGGGCAGGCAGGCCCTACAATTCATTTGTTGTGTATAATGTGTGCTCGTGTCTAGAAGCAACCTTGTGGTTGAAGCCACAGGTTAAATAAAATTTGTTGTTTTGGTTGGTCACACACACCTCCTGTTCTCAGTGGTTACATGTATGCACACCACCAGATCTGGTTCTCTCCTCCTACAGCCGCCCACACTTTTGCAGCCAGTCAAGCTTTTTAAACCGTGAGCTGGTGCAGAAATGTGGGCGTCTGGGGCTACAACACAATCAAGATATGTACCTTTAACGTTAGGAGTTACCCTGAAGCAAAACAAGCTTTAAAAGACATTAGACGCTGTAGTAGAGAAGTAGATGTTAAGCGCCGTGACACTGGTTTCACAACTAACTAGTGACACCAAAATATTAATAATGAATACAGGGAATCTCTTATTACTGTGATTTTAGTCAAGGCCAGGGAAGAATCATAGTTTACCCTTTCTCCTCTGCAGGAGTAGCAGCAGGTGAATCATTCTCCAATAGAGAGTCTGACACCAGTTTCAGGGCCCTCTCCGAGTGAGACACAATCTTCTGCACGGCCTGGAGCTCCTCTTCCACAGGGTAGATGGAGGAGTGCTTGGCCATGATGTGGCGGTCGTCTGGGGAGTCCGGCCGACGCATGCACGACTAGAGAGAGAAGGTACAAACTTAAGATAGTGCTTCACCGCGCCAATTTTCACTCGTGCTTAGAGGAGCGACCACTTAACAAGAAAATCGCCAGGTCGCTGGTTGACCGCCTGCTTAGAGCAACTAAGACACGACGCTCTATCAACTTTTGCTAGGGATTCAAATCAGCTGCAAGACGTCAGAAATCGCTTGCGTCTCAACCAACAGAACGTGCAGAAAATTACTGTGAACGAGGCAGCATCTTGGCTTTACATAAAGAAATATGAAGTCTAGGCCCATCTGAGCATATACATGCAGATTATTAGAGTTTGATGGCCACAACTCTGGATGGTTGAACCTAGGTAAAGGCGATCCGGCTCTTTCAGTCATATAAATATATTTAAAAAGTTAGAACTTTTATTTTTTCCAGCAGCCCAAAACAACATGGTAGAAAGACACACATTGAACTAAAGACAGTGAGTGAATACTAGGCTTGATGTCTTTTGCTGCAGCGTCTGTTATTTAGTCATTACTACAGTGTTAGTTGATCAAGGTACAGAGGCTTGCGTTAATTGTTGCTCTTGTCTCTGTCTATCTGAAATACGTCTAGCCTCTTCTTGAAATTTGAATCAGCCACCAGGTCATGGCAAATGCTTGGATATGCACATTGTGTGCTGCTTGTTGCATATGTATAGCCTGATCCACAATCTGAACCAAAATGTTGGTCTTTTCTTCATTTGCTTTTGAATTAACATGGCATAGACGCGATAAAGCAAGCAACATTACTAATAGATCGCTGTGTTGAAGTGATGGTTTCGCTGCCTGTCAGTAATAATCTCGCTCGAGCGTGCTTTGTGCATGCTCAACTAGCTTGCTTGCTTGCTAACTAGCTTGTCACCAAACCACTCAGTTGCTATTACACGCCTTGGTGCAGGTCTAGCTTCAGAAGTAATGTGGGAAAAAGTTGCTCTACAGCAGCAGCTTGATCGTGACTACACTCACCAGTAGGGGGGGTACAGGCATACCAGGGTGGCTCATCAGAGGTGGTGGGGCCATCCTGCGTCTCTGCTCCCCCCAGTACATCTGCTCCTCCTCCAGCCTCCTCCAGTACATGTCCTCCTCATAACGCCTGGAGGATATTGGTTATGTTACATGGGTGGTGGCGGTTTTAAGAAATGCCATCTTTCCACTGCTCTGGTGACTAGTACACACCAACTCCACACACACACACAAACTAAGTTTGAAGTGGGCCAAACTTTATCTCAGCCTTCTTTTAATGCATTTCTTAAACTTGAAAGAACCCAAGCAGACACTTTTTGACTCATGAGCATCAAACGTGTAAGTGCTATGTGGACATACTCTGCACTAATGTTTATTAATAACAGAATGATGAATAAGCGGATCTAGTCCTCAACAGGATGTGGTTTCAGTGCACATAGTGAGTGCCCACCGCCTAACCTAATCTCCATGTGCCAGCGCTGCTCGTCATCTCTCTGCCTCTTCATCACAGCCTTCTGCTTCTGCTTCCTCAGCTTGCCTTCCTGCAGCTTGCGGGCACGATTACTGGGCTTGATCTCCACAGGTAGCTCTGGGTTCACCTTCTTCTGCAAAGGGCAGCAAGAGCAGAACAATACTAAAGACTAATTTGCTGTGAATGCAAGTCAGCACCTCGTGCTTATGTTTATGCATTGCCTCATCAAGTAATAACATGTTTGCCTCAGTTTTTTGATCTGTGTGAACAATAATCCTAGGCCCGCCAAGATTATTTTTGTTGAGTGATAGATTATGATTGGTTAAACCAATTTCATTGCAGTATTAAAAAGATACCTTGGAGAAAAAAAAGAAAAAAGGCACATTTTAGCATTTATTCTTCCAAAGGTAGTTGGCTGGAATTATGCAGTAGTCAGAAAAAATAACTATTAAACCTTGAAGAACACTTACACTGTAAGTGTGTGAAGCACTGCCTTCAGGCAAGAGCACAGAAGCAGTAAAACATGGCAAACTTGTCTCGTATACGCACTGGTGCGACTTATTATAAAATGTAGTCGCACTTCAAAAACACAAATAAATGATTTATTTATGTGTTTAAAAAATTAATTTGTGTTCTCAAATAAATCTCAAATAATTATCTCAACAATAATCACTCAGTGATTGGTTGCAGTCTGGAGCCCTGCAGTTACAGGAATAAAGGAAATCCACCTCAAGGCATATAATTATATTTACCTCACATTGCGGTATTTTTCATGTACTATCTCTACTACTATCTGTACTACTATTTTTTTTATTATTGTTGATACCTTTTCATTTTATCTTTGATCTTTCTTAATTTCTTCAGTTGTAAAGCACTTAGAGCTGCAACCGTTGTATGTGCTAAAGTTTATAATTATTATAATTATCACCCAGCTCTCAGCAACCAAACAGAGGAACATCTGCACCTCCTCAATTGCTAAACAGCCTGGTTTTGCAGTAGAAAACCAAAAAAGCGAGTAGTCAAGCGAAGCGGGTCAGACATAACATAACCAATTGTAAAACCAACTGCTCAGAAACAATGTTTCTATTGCATGACTGACCTCTTGTGGCCGTAAGTGAGAGAAATATTTTTACACATGGTTGCCATATGGCCTTTATAAATCTGTCACGATAATTGTTAAAAAACAGTGAATACATTATTGTGTTTGTATTTGTAAAGTTCAGTAGTGCTTGCCAAAAAACTGCAATAGTCAAGTTTAGCATAAGAGCCCATGTCACCCAAATAGAACATACATTTTACCTTGTACTGAAGCCTGTGTCTCCGTCCCTTAAGGTGCATGTCTTTAGCATTTGGGTCATTAAAGCTACATTCACAGAGTTTACAGTGGAAGCGGATCACCTTGCCGTCATCATTACGGACCTAAGAAAAGACAGCACATTAAGCCCAGTTAGTAGGAACAACTATCGTGGTATGCAATGGGGTTGCAGTGGATCCAATCTGAATGGCCCATAAGCCTTACAGCGTGTGCAAGGAGTATACGCATGTCTACACTGATCATTGGTGGAGTAATAGCACCATCATGAAACACCCACCTCCTCCACATAGTCATGGCCCACTGGCTGGACATCCCCTTGTCCCCCAGCATGGTCCCCATCATCTTCATCCTCACTCGGAGGGTCAGGTTTGTGGACAATCTGTACTCTGGTCTCCTCTGCCTTGGCTACTGGGGCTGATGCAGGAGTGCTGACTGGCTTGCTGGCTGCAAGGTAAACCCCTTTTTGTTTGGAACAGTACTGCAGTGCACTAATCCGTTTTCATATTGTGATGACACCGAGAAACATTTTGAAATTAGACTCAATGTCTCCCATATACTGCATGTTCCAAGGGGGCACGTCGAGTGACATGTTGGTGACCTATTGATATTCCATCTGAACAGGGACACTTGAGCCAGCGGTCAGTAACTTACCGACGGCAGTTACCCTGGCAGTGGCTGGCTTCCTGATTGGCGCTGTGATTTTAGCAGAGGTTGCTAGTGTGGCGGGCTTGGGAGCTGCGGCAGCAGTGGCTGCCGCAGGTGTTGCCCCCGACGACGAGGCCGCGGGGGTCGACGGCGGAGCAGACGCTGGCGGCTTCCCGGCACCCGAGGTCGTGTAGACGGGAGCCGAGTTCACCAGGACGGGCTCCGTGGAGGGTATGGGCTTGCCCAGCTTGGTGTGGAGCTTCACCACCTTCCCAAAGTGGACAGAGTGACAGACAGACAGACAGTGAGACGTGTGTGTGCCTGGGGAAGCAGTCAGTCCAACATTTGGCAGCAATAACGTCCAGCTTGCTTTCAGTGAGGTATTTTACACAGCTGCCTTCCATCAATGCCAGTGATGTCTGAGCTAGCATAGAGGCAAGAGTCACGACTGTTCTAACCTTCTGGTGCTTGGCCCCTCGGATGTGGGCTGCGTAGGCGTCCACCCCAGTGCAGGAGATGTCACACAGCTCACAACGCAACTGGGTCTGGGCCCCTCTGGGCCCATTGCTGGCTGCTGTCTGGCCACCAGACTTCAGGGAGGCCTCTTTCTTCTTGTGCTTCTGGCCGTCCAGGTGCTCCCGGTACGTCTGAGACGCGAGATGAGTTAGTGAGACGACATGTGGTCCAGAGCTTTGCCCTGCAGGACCAGTGGCTGGCTCTAATGGTGCTGTATTCGCTCACATCTACAGCACCAATCTAAGTGTCGTGTCATGTCACCAATGAGAGAACAGGCGAAACATCTGAAAATGCTTTAAACGGCACTCTAGGTGCAAAGAATGTTTTTGAGAAACAACATGACCCAGTGATGGCTTACATAAACGTGACAACTAGGGTTGGGTACCGTTCATATTTGAATCGATACCGGTGCCAGTACGGTGCCGGTACCTAAACGGTACCTTTTTCGGTACTTTACTCTTTGTAATAATAATAATTTTAATTAATTAAATGTAATGCTTATGGGAAAAAATGGCTTTACTGACTTTACAAACGACGTGTTTTAGGAGTTCTGCTTTAGCCTACAGCCTAATGTAAGCATTATTGAACTGTGCCTCCCTCAGGTTTCTTGA
>JAODTR010000019.1:3629082-3649906 GCA_025399935.1 Amblyopsis rosae
TTCTTCCCCTGCTATTCTCTGGTTTCATCTAAATCCCTTCCGCCGCTACTTACATCTTTCTTCACCATTACTGTTCATCTCTTCGCTCATTTTCACACCGTCCCTCCTGCCTTTTCCCCCTCTCTCTCTCTTCCTCTCTCTCTCCCTCTCTCTCTCTCTCTCTCTCTCTCTCTCTCTCTTTCTCTCTGATATTCCCCCCATCGCTATATTGCTTATACTTTCTGTCTGTCTGTCTGTCTGTCTGTCTGTCTGTCTGTCCAGGTCTTCCCCTCCTCCACATTATTTTCTATTTTTTAGTGCTAGGGAGAGCAGGTGAACTTCAATCAAGATGCCAGCCGTGGTTAGGCTGCGTATCTCCACGTGAGTCCGCCTGCCTCCGCTCTGGGCTGATTAGTCCCTTTCTGGCTCAGCCTTTGACAATTAAACGCTGCCTTGGATACAAGAGAGGGGTCTGAGAGGGTTGGGGAGGTGGGCAGCTATGGATGGAGAAACAGCTGGGGGAAGGGGTGCATGTAATTGCAGCCTTTAGTCAGAGACCAACACTACAAGTTGCTGAGGTATAACAACAGCCATTTTAAAACTGTCAGCAAATACTCACATAACTTTTTTTTTTTTTCTTTTCTGCCGCATCTCAGACCTCCATTTGTTACAATTATGCAGAGGCAGCTGCTATTTCTGGCATTCTTGTTCAAAATTCCAATTTTTGTCTGTCTATCTTAGTTTTTTTTATTGTGTCAAGCCCGTTGAACACCCCTATGTGTCTATTCACCCCCTGGCTACATCCCAAATGAAACGACAGCAGCACTGACACTTCTCTGTCACTCAGCAGCAGGAGTCTCAAAGCATCTGTCATTCTGTAAGTCAGCACAACACTATGCTCCTCTGGTTATTGCCTGGTTGTAAAGGGACATTCAGTGCAACTCATAGGCGTACTTGGACACCTTTGTTATGACTACATGACATCACAATGTATCGCATACACCATTTTATTAAAGACTAATATTAGTACAGCAATCATATAGATCCATATAAAGGAAGAAGATTGTATTACAACTACGGTTTTATATACATAATCTTTAGGCTTAGAAGAAACCTTGCTACACCTCCATTGCTTAGCTGGTAAAAACTAATGATCCGGATATAGTAGAAGTATCTAGAAACAATAAAGCATGGGCTGATAATCCTGTTAAAGCTTGTTCATCACCACCACTGGCTCTCTATCCAACCCAGTCTCAATGCACATAACCGTGAAACTGGGATGCTCTGGCAGTTTTATCTCATCTTACTCTTTCAGCAACAGATATACTGTAGTGTATACAGTATAACTCCACTTTAACACTATACTAATTCTAGATCTACTAGAATTGCAATGACAGTCATTCTGACCGTTCAAACGTGATTTGCATATAATTTCAATAATCAATATAAATTCTAAACATGGACCTGTGATGTTAAGATAATATAATATAATAATAGATAATTTAAGATAATAAGTAATAATAAACATCAGGACATAACATTTTAATTATAATGAATGTGAAAACATAATGTCAATGGTTATTATGACTGTTATGGCCATTCAAGGTAAAAATACTCAAAACTCTTTTGTGTTTTGTAATTTTAATAAAATAAAAATGTTAAAGTGAAATATACATTTAGGATAAGTCAGGGTCCTATGGTTATATTGGTTTTATTTCAACATAGCTATTACATTGCAACATTTTAAAACGGTCAAAAGGACCTTGCCTTGGTAGTTCTAGTGTACACATGAAAACAAACACAGGTAACTGGATTGATTGTGTCCACTACTACTGAAAAGCCCCTATAGTTTTGGTGCACTGTCTCACTATTTTTACAGGACATTTCAAATGATTTCAATTGAAATGCCATTGTTGAGGGCAGAAGGAGTGGCATGAGGGTCTCAGGACCAGCTGCTCTCCTGAGATTTGCACACATACACACACACAAACAGCAGTCTCGGGAGTGTACAGAAAAAATGAAAATGGCTTGTTATTAATGAGGGAGGTCAGTGGAGAGCGGCCCGATGGGTCAAGCTGACAAGAGGGCCACAGTAACTCCAGTAATCACCACACATTACAACAGTGGCATGCAGAGGAGCATCTCTGAGCGCCCAGCATTTCTAACCACAAACTGCAGCAGGAGACCCCACTAATGTGTTCCACCTCTCCGATGGCCACGTCATTAAGTGAAAGGTGGCCACTGTAACAATGTCATAACTGATTTGGTGATCTTGTTGCGCAACACCAGTCGCTTTGGGTTTACAACACCAGTATGCTGTCTTCCTCCTTCATATTACTAAGTAGACAGGTACACATAACCTGCATTTAGACAGGTTATGTGTTATGTGTAGGAAGAAAAGTGCTCTGCTTTTAGAATAACATCCCAAAACCATGTTACACTGACATCACTACATCTTCATGTCTAGTGTCGGTGTGTGGCATGGGCATGAGAGAGAGAGAGAGAGAGAGATACACATCCACTCGACCAGTGAACTGCAGCTTACATAATACTGTGGTCGAGAAAGGAACAAAAGCACTTACTGGGATGGCAGGACCCCACTTCTCTTCTGTGAAAACGTGTGCAAAGTGGCTTTTAATTACAGTGCAAACTCCTCTTGGGTGCTGGTGTATTTTATAGACACTTGAACAGCAGAAATGCATGTGCATCTGCAGTGTGTGTGTGTGTGTGTGTGTATAACTGTGTAGACTCTTAATGGACAGAGAAAAGCTTCTTCACAGCAGAATGTCCTGTTTCAAGTGCCCACCTTCATGTTATTATGGAGCAGACAGCGTCCCTATTCCCTCATACAGTATCATTGTAGTGTTTGCGCATGGACTCCCTGCAATGATGCGTTTCATCCTTGAATAACAGCAGTCAGGTGTTCTCTGAGGACTTAGAGGTGCATGAAGAGAGAGAGACGGAGACAGGAATTGCAGAGAGGAAAAGAGAGAGACAGAAGAAAGGGGTAGTTTTGAAAGACTTCCTAATTCCACGCTGACTGTCATAGCTGCACTTGCCAGAGGGTAGAGCACCTTTAAGCATATGGGATGAGGAATCGTGTGGAGGGACTACAAAAGACAGCACTGCATATTAAGGGGAGCCTGCATGCAGCTAACCTACATGAGAAGGGTGCGGAGAAACAGAAAATGGAGCAGTATACAAAAGCAAAAGAGCATTATGTAAACTAATTCCTCTTCTCACCTTTGCAATAGGGTCTTATAGTAGAAATTAATGGCTGGCTTCTACACAAGATGGTAAATGAGCATCGTGTTACATTTGCCATTGTTGTCACTAGTTATTCACAACAAAATATCACTTTCATACCATTTCTGAAACCAAACTGTCAAACCACCTAGACATCAATAAATGTTATTGTTCTGGTTTTGTTTGTAAATTATTTTCAATAGCATTATGCTATAGCAGTTTGCATCTCATCCAAATGCCTTTCTACCTTATACACGATTCTTATCCATAATTGCAAATGCTTTTGGCATTTTATTTTTTTTAAAGCAGTGCTTTTTGTGTGAACAGAGCTTGTTTTGTACACAATAGCCTACACGTTTTGTTGTGGTCACATTCTACTGAAGAAAAAACAGACATACTTTGTAGTTACTGTGCCAAGATCGACAGTCCTGTGCTTGTGACTATAAATCATTTGTGTGCTATGTCCACAGGCTGCCGGCTGCCAAAGAATGGCAAATCACTTTTGTTCCACTGCTGTAAGACTAGCACTAGTGATTATGTGATTGTACTGGGCAATGTATATCCATATGTAGGTCATACTGTACATTCTGCTTGAGCAGAATCTGTGTTTTGCCTGTTATGGGCCTACAAACCCCCTAGACTCAGCCGCTTTCCTCCATTAGCACTACGTCACTTAAAAAACTCTGTGCTGAACGTCTATTCAATTCAATTAGTGTTTGACCAGATTTTGTGGAACAGTTTTGTCTTTCATCTCGTCAGTCTTCTTAGGATGCAGGACAGCTCACTTGTAGTCCCTTCATTATGTAGAAATGATCATTACACCCCAATGAAGCCCTGCTTTCCAATATATCAGAGCCCTTATTCCTATGTTCTTTGATAATAAACTTGAAATTCGAATTTAAAAAAGCTAACCATTCTCTTATCTTTTTCAATTGACATGGGTTATAATTTAAAGTAAAAACTGAGTGAAACAAATCACTTTGGATTGATTTAAATATTTTCTCATTTCATTCTGAGGGAAAATGGGAGGTAGCCTATACATAAATGTATACGACAATAGGTTGAGAGCTCTGCTCACGCTCTAGTGTATACTTTAAAGCCCACACAAATAATTCATATTGACAGATTGTGCAGATATTTGTTGAATTGCATGAACATTTCAACAAATGCATTTCTGCTAGCTGAAATGCTCAACAAAAGGGTCCGAAATGTTAAAACAAAATTACTGTTATATAGGCAATGCACATCCACATTCCCCCCACCACTATTTTAACATAAGAAAATGTGAAACTTTGTATTGCATAAAGTGTGAGAAAGACAAGGGCATGGGCTGAACCTTCTTCTGCAAAGCATTCACTGTATATAAAAACAGGATTTTTACTTTGTGTTGCGTCTTCTCCTGTGACAAAAACCGAATCCAATGTCACTCCATGCATATTACATTGATATATCACCAATTTGAAGAGATAATCTTTCAAAAGGAATAAGCAGAAAGCTTCACTTCTGCATTTCTAATGTAATGTTTTAACCTTGAGAACCTTTCCCTCTGCGGCGTAGAATGAACATGAAAATACATGAAAAAGTGTTTAGTTTGATAGGTTCCTATACTGTGAACCTAAGACAAGCATGGCAAGTTATGGCAGCAGAAATATATTTGGGCCAATAAATCAAGGTCAGACAAAGTCAGATTGATTTGGTTGGACAATTCCATTAAGCTAACAAGGGTTAGTTCTAATAAAATAAAAACAACTGTGTGTATGTATATGTACACACAAGCGGACTAAAAAAAAAACAAACACGTGAAATGTATTAATTTAAAAAAGTAAAATTTGTAATGTTAAGATACAATACAAGAAAAGTACACAAAACAATTATATGTACATGGAAATAGAAATATATACAGTTTACTTGAAAACCTTAACATGGTAAACATGCCATGAGAAGAATGCTGCATTATGCTGTTTATTTACAATAAAACAAAATAAAGTAGAGCTGCTTGCTGAAATGGTTAATAATCTTTCTATCGTGATGCAGTGTGAGGGAGTTTAGCCATAGGGGATTCAAACATGGCCCTGATATCTATAAAAATCGGACAGAACGGTTACATCTATAGCCAAATATTTTTGGAGGGCTTAAGCACAATGTCTGACAACAAGAAAGAAAAAAAATTCCAATGTTTAAAATCTAACAAAAAAAAAAAATGTGACAGATATAAATCTGGTACAAACACAACCACCTTAATCATATAATTATGAAATGCATATTGCTTCTTTTGTCGTTTCTGCTGGTAGAACCTAATCTTTGGCAGAGCTATTGTGGAGAAAGTCAAGGTTTCACCAATCCTATCTGAAACAAAGGCACAGTGCTTAACTGGGTTGTATTTTCCAATTCTCTCACAGGTACACAAACACACAGACCTAATAGAATACTAAATGAATCTGCAGAACTAAACAATCTCTTAGGGAGGCTCAATAAACCACAAAGAAAAAATGGAAGGCATACCAATTATGTGGAGGGATACTAGTAACAATCTATAGGTTTCTTTATGAGAAAAGAAACAACATTCCTCAATCCATTACAGGACTTGCATCACAGAAGCAGAGATAGTCATCGCCATCACATTACATAGGCCTGGTGAAATGGAGTGGACGGGCTGCTCGATATAGGCAGGCTATTACCAACTCAGATTGGGGAGCTATAATTGCAGAGGGAGAGTACAACCGGGTTCTGTTTTTGTCTCTGCTATAATCTCTGTACCCTGGCTGCCTGGCCTCTCTCAGAGACAGGGCTGCATCACAGTGATTTCACCAACAAACAGAATGATAAACCTCCCATTCTGTTCATCTTGTGTTCACATGCAGCCTTTATCTGACAGCTCACTGGGAGCCTTTTAAGTTTGGATCTGTCAAAATTCACAACAGCATTTTGGTACTTTTCAGATAACCCAGAGGCAAGAGTGATACATCTTAAACATGGCTGACCCCATAAGGCCTGACTAACATATAGCATGACATCTCTTTTGCTGGGGTGTGCTTTCCATTTTTCTCTGAGAAGACCATGAGTGAGACTTTGCACCTGGCCCTAAGTGCATTAGTGTCTTGCTGTGACCAAGAGACAATTATAGAATCAATGTTGCCGCTCTCACAGTTGATCAGTTTCAGAGCAGCTCAGACGAGAATACGGTCAGCAGAAGGACCAAGTCAAGTCAATATGAAAACGCAGTACACAGAACAATTTAAACCCTTTATGGTTATGGATCCCCTATAACATGTGAAGACCAAGACAAAAACAAAAAGTGAAAAGTAGGTTTGTAGGGGTGGTTCCATCAAAGCACATCAAAGCCTTTCTACTCATGTGCTACATTCAGTGCATGATGGGAAAGATTTGCAAATGTAAAGCTAAGGATTATGCAACAGATGTGTTTAACATTAGTTTCATTATTGCAGGAAAGTACAGCGCTTGTTCAGTATTGGGTGCATGAATGCTTTTAGCTACAAAATCCTTTTTTACATGTCCTTAGATGGGGAGATCATCTTCTTCCTATTTGGTTGTCCAAACTACTTGTGTCCTAGAGCCACCTTTACATGATTTGACTGAATGCCTGTAGCTGTAAGAATTTTAAATGAACGGCACAAATGTCAAACCTCCACAATATACTGACAAGGGCTGGACATTCCTTTAAAATATTCCTTTGGATAACAAAAATACTGTAGAAGACATATTAGGATTAACTAGCCAGGAGGACTTCGGTGTTATTATAATATTTGTATACTCATGAAAACACAAACCAACAAATGTGAAATAATAACTTTTAAATAGAGTGTCCATGCATTTCTGTCAGAATGGAAAGCATGATGTTCAACTAAAATGCAAAACGGCCTGTGGGAAGCCAGGAGAAAGCTGTTAGCGAATCAGTCATTGTCAGAGGTTTCCCTCATCTAACATCTTGTTAACACCATCACAAATCTTCTGCAGGTGTGAACGGTAAACCTCAGAAGGCCCATAAAGTGTTGCCAGGAAGTCACAGTCGGCAAAGTGGTTGAAAACATGGTTAACACGCGAGTGGCTCTTGGCTGTCAGGTGGCGGTTGATGGCTTGGTGGAGCAGTTCACGGCACTCGTTCAAGATGGCACTCATGACACGACGGTCAAAAGTGAATTCAATCTGGTGGAAGCTAACAGCTGTCATGGCCAGAGTGTGGACCTTCTTCCTGTTAACAGCAAGGAGAGGACAGTCTGTTGATTCCTACACTACAAACAGTGATAATAAGTACTTCCTTCTCACCTGAAGCTCTCGACCAGGAGGAGCTCCTCGCCACTGAACTGGTTGTTCCTGTAGAGGACGCCTAGCTTCACCACCATCTTGATCAGGTTCTTGATGATCTTCTGGGACTCTTTGCGGTTGCGGGTGTACTCTTTTGTGACGCGGTACAGCTCGTCCAGCACGTCGCTGCTGGTGTCGTCGATGAACAGGTTGGCCACACTCTTGGTAGCCATCTTGCTCATTAGCTTCTTCTGGGCCTGCAGGGCCAAGCTCTTCGTGCTGAAGGAGTCCATGGTCCAGCCTGGGAATAGGGAGAGAGGTTGAAGGTGGAGTCAGCAATGCTGTTAATGTTTTAATTTGATCAAAACAACAACACATCTCCCTTGAATGCCATAAGGTGCTCCCTCAGAAACTCTGCCCTTTCCCCCCTTCCCATTTGGACACACATTGCCACGGCTAGGATAATGTGGTGTGGTCTGCACCACGTTGTTTGTGTTCCCATTTACAGAGCCAGGGCTGTGTAGAAGTACCACATTCTGTGTTAAGCATGCAAAAAATTGACACTGGACAGCTAGCAAACCGCAAGCAGATATTTGGTGCATTTGACAAAGTGTACGCTTACAATCGTTCACGCCGCATAAAGAGAAAGCAACATTTGGTGGTTTATATGTGGCTGCAAAAGAGGATATAAAGGAATCAATGGATACAAAGAAGATAGAGTAATATGCAACTGGTGTAGGCTCTATCAAATGAGAGCACCATTTGGCTTTGTGAGTTTGGTACCCATTCATTACCAGCAACTCTGCATTTGTCTAATCTGTTCACCAGATTTTCATTACAACAACGGTAGGCCTATTATGCTGTGCGTGCACGTTTAAACTTTCATGGGATGGATCATATGGAAAGCATGTGTAAATACCCTGCCCAAAAATCTTCCACAGTACTGATTTAACAACATGGATCATTAAAATATCACAAATCAATTGATACGAAGAGGAATGTGTGGGTGGGACACAGCAGAGTAACACACAGTGCAACCTCATTCACAACACACGTCTTTGTTGATTTAAAGCATTTACTTGCTGTCACTGTGCGCGAGACTGCCTGACAGAGCCGGGACACTGTGTGAAATGATGCACACGACGGAAAGTCAGAAACCGTGGGGTGGGTTGGGGCAGGAGCTTTCACATCCTCTCTGACAGCACATGGCTGTAGCAAGTCAGCTGCTGTACGCCCACTACACATCAGGAGGTTGCTAATCTTGGTTTTCCTAGGTTTTTTTTCTTCTTTTAAATGCACACATACAAAAAACAAGTAATCCCCCCACAACAATCTAGAAACTCGGGGTGTAATAAAATAGATACACCTGAGAATCGCGATATTACATTGTGCGATGCATTATAGATTCTCTAAAACACAATTGATAGAAACATTTTAATAAGAATTTGCTCAATTTATTTGTAAAAGAGACCATGTATAAAATACATTAACCTCAAAAGAGAGGAAAGATGCTTGTTACCAGATATAGTTTAAAGCTCATTTCCATCTGCAGTCCCTGAATAAGTTTACAGTAAGTAAGTGTTTGTTTTTGCAGCGGCGTTACACATTAGCATTGCTATGACAGTTTTCTACAACTTTGAAATTGCATTATATCGCCTTGCTTATAGTACCACAATTTATCACAATATTGAACCGTGGCCCTTGTATAGTGATACGCATCTTGCCAATACAGAGCTCTAGTAGAAACACACATTTAAGCACAACCACCATCAGGTTTTGTATGCAAGCCCTAAAACTATTAAAACTTCTATCATGCTTTCTAGTGATTTTGCTTCGAGTGTAGGCCTAATAGTCCTGGCTCTTGTGCCATAAGTGTGATTTGTTATTATGTGCTTGTGTTCTCTGTGATATCGGTGACTAAACTGACTGATGGTGACTAAAAATTCCTACTTTTAAATAGTCACTTTTGAGAGGGTGGGTTACGGGTAACCGGACAAGACCAGATATGTTAGACATCCATCTGGGATGGAAGCCATCAATTGAAACGGATTCAAGAGGGCAGGACCATTAAATAATACACTTTGCATGTGATTGGAGTTGGACAAACATGTGAAACAGCAGTCCTGTTATCCACTCTTGCAGTAGAAAAGTCAGGAGAAGAGTGAAAACATTTTCCATTGAGAAAAGCCTTTGTTCTTTTATTAAAATAGATTACAATAAAAACAATGGTATATTGTATTACCTCTAGGGGTTTTCGACTAGAGGTGTTTCCACGTCGCCTATACGCCACAACTAAAATACGACGTTAATTGGAAACAAAAAATTGGTTTACCCAGAACCATGGAAATACTATTAATCTCATGGCTCTGGGTTTACCCATGGATTTACCGGCCTGAGGGTATGGTCACACATGCGCGAAATTGACAGCTGATAATATTCGCCTCCCGTTGACTTCCATTCTATGCGAGCAAAGGAGCGAATAAAACCTTCACTTCCTGTGGGGAAACAAAATCGCATATGTACTTCGTCTAGAGTTCAACACAGCTGAACTTTGACTGCTGATTTCGAAGCCTCAACCAACAGAAAGGATGCGTGTGTGACTGACCCTGACCCCACGGGGCTGTAGTTCTCTAGCGAGACTGGATGAAATTGAGTTTGGTTAAGCTGCGCTGGTGTCTAAATAGAAATACGTCTAACCAGCCCGTATTGTACAATGATCCTAATGATAACTGCAAACTGCCCCCTACTCATTATCCCCTCGCAAAATAACACACTCTTGCCAAAGCCGCTGATGTTTGTGTGTTCAACAACCACTCATACAAACTACACAACAAGGAAGCGGAGTTGCGTGTCACAGCCTGCCTGTCCACATTCCGCACGACACGACATGCATTTCGCACCGGAAAGAGGCGGCCAATCGCATGGTCAGTTTTTCACTCGCGTATGTGTGACCGCTGCCTACTGACCAGGCGATGGGCCGCCGCCTTCCGGTGCCAAATACATGTCTTGCCCTGCTAGGTCACGGGTGGCCGGGTTGTCAAGACAGGTTCTATAAAAACATCTCATTGTTGTAAGGTCTACATTGTGAGCCTACCTCTTTAACTGGTAAATGGTATTGAGGGAAAAAAGTAAAACAATTTAAAAACTTTAATATTTTAAAAATAATAATAATAAATAAAATGTAAAATGTTATGGCAGAGTTAAACGAAAAAGGCTAACTAAATATTCAAGAGACTGCTCTCTTTGTCTTCCTCCCACATTTAAAGGGGATGTCATTTCTCCTCCATTAGTCATGGAAATGTGTAATGCAAGGGTCGTGCACTACACATGTTCAGTGTTCACATTGTAATATTAAATACAAAGTAGGAAAAAAAGGCAGAGCAAAATGGTTCAAACAAGAGAGAACTCTGGGCTTGTCTGTTGAAACAACCTAGAACTGAACCAGAACAACATTTAGCCCATACTTCTAAAATAATTAGGCTAACGATTCATATCACACAGTGCAAGAGGGACTTTATTCACACAGAGGACAAGGAATCAAGGGAATACAGTGTCAAGTAAATTAAATAAGCTCAATTCAGTCATGCATAATTTCCTTGCCATGGCCTTCTATAATTGATACACTAAATGCAGGCCAATACGACACAGAGGATCAATTTAATTAGATTTGATACATTGTCAAATTCAGCTCCCACCAGGGGTTCATACATTTCTGCACAATTTTCACATTTGGTGTTGATAAAAAGATATGAAAATGTACATGACTGAAATTACTTAAACATGCTAACATACCACCAAGACAAGGCTATAGAGCCTGGCTATTTGTGAGTAAGATGCAATGAATGACAAGACAATCCCTGCTGTGTGACTGGTGTTTTTATTCTTGCATTACTAGAAGGCTGCTGTGTCTGCTCATACAGCAGGCATTACCTCTCTGAGGATATCAGTAAGACTTTGGAATGTGTCAGCAGCAGAGTCACACAGCGACAGAGGTATAGTCGAAAAACAGAGTTACGTCAAATGCTCAAACTAACGCATGCGTTGAGGTGATTCACAGACTTTACTACACCCGGTTGTATTTAGCTTCCCCGTTACTACTTTCTTGAGCCACACATCGAAAAATGGGGCCTCGGAGATTACTAGCAAATACACCCTGTACAATTAGATTTGATTCATGATGCGAAACCTGTTCAATTTCACTCTGATCTGCATAATGGATATTAATAGCTATTCTACCTGCTACCAGCAGGGAAAAGAGGAAGAGCAACTAGGCTTTTGGAAAAGCTATGGACAAAAATGCCTTTACATCAGATACGAGATACCAAACAGAAAAAACATGTATTTCTATCTAGAGAAACATACTGGAACAAGGCAATTGCTTCTGTCAGGAATAATAGCAGCGTCTGCTCCAGGAAGGCTGAGGTGGAGAGAGAAGCACGCGTGACATCACATGTGTCACTTTCCAGCGTTCTGCTTTTTTAACCCCCCTCCCTTCTCCTCTGTTGCTGGAAGTACAAGCGTTTACAAGAGAAGGAATGGGTAAGTGTGCTTCAGAAAAGCACAACCTCTCAAGACTGCCGAGCGATTCCTGAGCGCTCATTAAATTCCCTTTTCGTCAGGGAGCCGAGCAACGCGTGCTGATGAATAATACTGCGAAAGAGACGGAGGGAAAGAGACCGGAGAAAGGAAGCAGGCATCAAGTTTGTCTTTCACGCCTGTGAATCCGAACACTTTTCTGTTGTGACAGGACAGTCTGAGGTCCTACTCAAAGTTAACACGCAACATAACAGAATCCCTTGTGCGCTCAAAGAGGAGAATGTTGTTTCCTCGCCTGTGCGCTCACCCCCCCTACTCCCCACCCCGGGCAAGAGAGCTGAAGGCTTCATAAATAACGGTCTAGTGGGATAAGTGCTCAGAATGATGAAAGGGTTTTCGATCAAAGATCTTCCCCCAACCCGTGACTTAACGGCTAAACGGCCTGCATATCCCAGTGTCCTGACAGGTCATGATAACCCATCTTCTGCACAGTAGTTAAACTGGCAACATCTCATGGATGGAAAGCAGAACATGAAATGACAGCTCTGTGTTGGAACATCACACATTAGTGCAACCATCAGCTCAGAGCAGAGAGCACTCTCTAGCCTGAACCAGCTGAAAAATACAAATATCACTAAGAATATGATCATTTCATCGTTGACAATAACTTGAATCAGTAGCTTCAGTGGAAGCCAAATTGTGTAGCCTAGAAGGCTACATCCTTGGTTTTCTTCACCACATCTCCCCGAGAGGAAGCAAAAAAAATAGAAGAAAAATAAAAGATTTTTCTAAAACGTTTTGAGATGTCTTGCTAACAGACAAACAAACTGATTTAAACATCCTTGGCGGAGTTAATTACACTTACAAATTCACACAAAGGTATGAATGCACAAACCCTAATGGTTTGTCTGGCTGGCTGGCTATATGCAATATGAAAACCAATTGAAACACCAAGATGGATTGCAGCTGCCTGCCACTCCTCAGCATAATGAGGGGACTGTTTAACAAGCTATAAAATAATCAATGAACACCTTGCACAGAACAAGACCACATACATTCCCTGTTGAAAACATGTAGACTGAGACTGGGCAAGCAATGAGTCATGAATCATGGAAGTGAAATCTGACCCCAACTTTGACTAGGTGCCCCCAGAGACGTGGTCTGGCTAGTCTAGCCTTGGACACACACCCTCCTGTAGGTGTAGATGGGTCTGTCTGACTTCAATTACAGCTACTCTGTGAGGCGGAGGGGGAATAACGGTATCAGAAGCTGTAAGGTAAAAGAATGTACCCACTTCATTTCAGCTGTCCTGCATGTTTATTGGCCTTAATCGTCTGGATTCATTTGGCTTTTCATTACTAGACTTGATGACGAGTGAATGCATTCCTGTGAAACTTCAGACAAGCACTTAGTTTCCATTGGAGCCTATTTGGGAAGATTTATGCATGCAGCGTATTGCACTCAACTGTCACTCAAGCCCACCCTGAGGTGTGACAAGTGATAAAGAAGCCAGAAATTGGATACACCTGTAGCTCCCGCCCACTCTGTGTCAACATAGCATGAGGAAGTTGCGTGTATGCAAAACAAAGACACCCCCGCAAACCACTTCCAAGACAGACAGCTTGGTCAGTTCAGGGTGCTGAAAATGCAACTAAAATGGCATCAAACACTGGCAGCACTGTTCAGCATTACATTGGAAATACATTCATCTATGAGAAAATTTTCCAATCAAGGTGTAACCCTATACCATTTTTGTCTTACCATTAAGCCTACACCAAGTAAGTAAAGTAGGCCTGCTAAAAGATTAATTCACCTCTGGTCTTTGACAGACCATCCAATGAAGTGGTTACTGCATTATTACTATACCTTTTGCTTAACATTCAGCATGTGTATAAATTAAATGTTAACCCCCAAATATACGGCTAAACCAAGGCCAGGCGCATCAGTAGGCTAACACTGGGTTTCTTATTTCCTCTATACCATTTAAAGACAACTGGTTTCAAAAGGATAGGATAAGAATGTGTCACTAAACTGGAAAAGCCTACTACAAAAGACAGGATTGGAATTTAGCCTACGTTCTCATAGAACGTAGGCTAAATCTTGAACTCTTTCCTTTTCCTAAGGTCATCTCCCAGTATATAACTTAACAGGAAAATCATAAATCCTCCCCAGCTGCATAACAGAATCCCTCCTCAAACAATGCAGTCCTCCTGTTCTACAAGTTGCATCCGTGCTTTGTGTTTAGAGAAGCAACCAGTCAGAGAGCTCTGGAACAACTCCACTGTTTAGGAATCAATATGGTAATTTCAGCATGTTTTGCAGTGCCTCTCTAGGCTTGTAACACAACATCCAGGCTCCACTACCTGTGCCGTGTAGATGTTCAGCTTGGACAAGGCCGTCAAATGCAACACAGGCAGCACCATTCACTTTATTCAAAAGTAGGGGTGCAAGAAAACATCGATAACACACAATATACCAATTACGTTGCGCTATACCATATGGATTCTTTAAAACACTATCGATTTTTATAATATATACACACACACCACACATTAGCATCGCTATGACAGTCTTCCACAAATTAGAAATTGCAATACATTGCCTTGTTTACAGTATTGCAATATATGGCAATATATCGAATCGTGGCCCCTGATACGCATCATATCGCCAGTTGTGCCAATACACAGCCCTATTCAAAAGGAACCATTCCTCCGGTGGTCGGCAGCAATGCTCAATGTTACAGGGGAGATGTCGACTGCTAAAGGAAGACCGTGTTGGGATTGTGTTAGGTAATTATAAGTGATTGGGGCACATGAGTGCATAATCCCTTGCAAACAATAGATTATATGGCTCCATCATTATTGACAGACATGGACTGGTAGTATAAAGCACTCCAGACCAGTCTAGCCTTTTTACAGTCTTCTCAGATCTACAGCCTGCTGAGCAATTAATAATTAACATGTCGACACTTAATGGATCAGAGATGAATAATTCAACCCACTGATTTAGAAAAAAACAGACCAGAGGCTAGGAGAAGTCAGTCTGTTGAAATACAACAGGTTTGGCCAGCGATGTGGTACCAGGATAAAAACGGGTCAGTCTACAACAGTTGCCAACTGGGCCTGGAAGCTTAGAACCTTAATTATGAGTCCTTCTTGCGCATGCATCATTTGCCTGGAAAAACAGCATCAGCACCTCTCATTTGCCCTTGAGACAAAGCAACATCACTGTCCACATTAATATTGCATGTTAGTTTAAATCTTTATAAACATTATAAACATTTTGTTTGATAGGATTGCATGATATTGAATAGATGTGATCTTGTAAAATTGATAATGAAAACGGCAATGTCTATATACATTTCAAGATTTTTCAACATAAGTAAAAGCACAAACGTTACGGGAAAATGCATCAAAATACATTAATAACGTATCAAAACAACAACTGACAGTCATATTGGACTGGTACATTAATTCCACGGAGAATACATGCTACCGAGGAGGCATTAATTTTGTCCTCTAACGTTTCCTCTTCGATCTCCATTGTGTCAGTCTTCCTCAGCAATACATCTTACATTTCTGTCTAAACCAACACAAAGCCACACAGCCAACGGATGTATCTCTCCACAAAACAAAATGGAATATTGCATACTTTCTGCAATGTTTTTGATATTATATTACACAACATAATATTGCGACGATATTGAGTTAATATATTTTTGTGCACCTGTAGTTTGAAACTTACAGTGCATGATGCCCTTCACACACGTACACCGGAATGCTGAGTTGTCACGGTATACAACAATTGGCATTTTTGGACACTGGATGAAAATTAACAATTACAATGACTATCCTAAACACTGCTTTGGTTTCTTTGCTGAACCCAGAGTAAAGGCGCCATGTGTCAAACCATGGGGGGGGGGGGGGATAATTTATGGTTAATTTTTTGATGAGAACCCTATGCCTGACACAAAACAGTAATGCCTTATAATGGAAGAATATGAGGCATGGTATAATGCTTTGAAAATGGCTTCTTAAAGAGTAAAACTGTCTTTTAAGACTGTCATAATGAATTGTACACATGTCAAACACAAAAAGTGTTACAAAGGCTTATAGGTATGAAAATGTAGGTTAAACCTACCCTTGCTATGACTAATGGATGACTCAAGTTGTCTTGGTTCTCGACAAGTGCATCTCAAATGGCATGTACACGTTGTCTCATGACAGCGTTCCCTCTATCAAAACCCAAACAGGCAGACAGTGACAGGTGAAAACAATGATATGACATGCAGGTCAAGTGGCTTAACAAGTAAGCTACAGCTCTTTCAAGACAGCCTAGAGGAGTTTATGGTTTCCAAAGTTTACCACAAAAGAGGTCACCTGACTGCCCCATTGCCTTCCCAGATTAACTGTAGTCCAGTAAAACAGGGCAAAACACTATTCTTGTCAATTAGTTCAAATACAATTCTGCACTACGTAAGCCTGACTATGATGACTAGTTTTGTATTGTACATTAGAAACCCAGATAATAATAATAATCATTCACATGTATTATTGTCACAGAAGGAATGTAAAAAAAAAAAATTTAATTTTAGACAGGAAATTTAAGAACAGAGGTTAAAACTTAAGAGCATGGGTTGAGGTTGTGCGATAATTTTGCCTTGGAGTTTATAGAGGACACGCATATGAAACAGTGAAGTCATTCATCCATCCAGAGTCAAACCTCCAGGTAACAAAACAATATGTTACAAAACATCTCAATGTTTGTAAAACGTCTCTCTTACAATATTTATCATCATACGCGACTGGCTAATTAAATGTACCATAACAGCTAGACTTACCTCAAATGCAGTTACAAATTCAGTAGGCTACTGTAGGCAATACACACAAGGCTTTGTTGCCCCCGCCTAGCTACAACATCCTGTCAAACTGAAACGGCATAACGAAAATCTCAAGCCTTCTCTGCAACTTGTTTGACTGAGACACTGATAGTGACTGCGGTAAAATGTTAATTTCATCATGCATATCACTAGAATCAGTAATATAGCCCAATAACTTACCTTGTAGCCGATTCTACTTCAACCTATACGAATCGGGAGAGGAATTGAAACGCAACGAGTTTTAATCTAAGATAAATCTCAAATCTCCATCATGGCAACGAGAAACAGTAGGCCTACGTTTCACAGCATTTTTGCCGGTCCTTCGTGCAAAAGGTGTTATCGTCTCTCACTACTGCTGCTGCATTGTATCAGGTAGCCAACTGATGCGTAAATTATTAAAACTGTTTTCTTCTCTCTACTGTGAGATCGGTTGCTGAGTTTGTAACCCGATTCCTCCCAGCAAAAAAGTTTCAAACTTGAGGGGATTTCGAGTGCACAAGATTGATGTTGTTTTTGACCAATGAATGCTTCCTGTTCTAAGCGAACCAACCCACCAAGCCAGCTGAAAGGCCTACATGCGTGCATGGACATTCCCGGCCCACATTACTGTTTCCAGTAATTACCCTCTTCCTGCTCCCAATCCCAAGGTTGAGAATTTCCCATAGGAAATTGTAGGAACAATGAACAGGATCAAGGAGATGTTAAATTACTTTGATACGTTTATTAAATCATAAACATTAATGGTTAGCTAACTAAGCAACACTATGTCATATTACACATTTTATTTGGGGAAATTAGGGGGTCGGGGATGGATTATGAACACTGAAAACATGGGCCTACCTGAAGGTGTGGAGCAGATGTTTAAAGGATAAAGGAAGTTCTCTCAATTAATTTGAATGAGCCTTTTTCCTAGCAGGTTTCCTGAAGTCAATATTCATTGTATTCGTATATAACTTAGAATCACAGCTGGCACTCTAATGTTCTTATACAATGTATTTAATTAGTCTGTCAAAAACATCCTCACTATAAATTCTTTGTTTTATTAAATAGTTTCACTACATTCCTACCCATTTATGAGAATAATTCTGTAGTCTTATTGGATGCCTGTCATAATTATAAGTAAATGGAAAGTTATAATTAGACTGTCAACACACTCAGCGTAGTGTGCGTATTTGCGCGCCCTCTGGTGTTAGGTCTGCGAATTAGAACTATTGCACTTAAGAGATGTGTGCATAATTCAGATATGCATTAAGTTGTATTCTTCTTGTTCTTGTCGTTTAACGGCTTGTGGCATCCAGCTCATTACCGCCACTATAGGTGGTCTGAAAAAGTAGACGTTTTTTTCCAAAGCACCTATACAAATGTATGAGTAGACTACACGGTTATATTGGCAAGGATAGCCTATCTCCTGCATCGGCCGACGGCAAACATAATACTCATGCTGATGCCATGCACCTAGACGTGCACTCCACACGTAACGTACGCCACACTACCGTGTTCTTTTCTTTGTTTTAAACTTCATATCCCATAGGCCCCACTAGTCGGCTACACGTCACCGCGCTACGTGTCAGGAAGTTATCCAGTCAACATGGCGATGCAACAAGGAGATGTTGATGAGCTCTTCGATGTGAAAAATGCTTATTACATTGGCAGCTATCAGCAATGTATCAACGAGGCCCAAAAAGTTAAGGTAACTGTAGCACAATGTAAATTATACTATATTTGTAATGGATTGCAAATGGTGAACTGAATTCTATATTTTGTTTCGATATAGTGGTACCTGTACCGTAGCATTCTAGCTAACACAATAACCAGTACCTACAAGTACCAGTTGGTTTATATTTGTTTAATTCTACCTTTTTGTAGCCTTCGTCACCAGAAAAGGAGATTGAAAGGGACATGTTTTTATACAGAGCATACATTGCCCAGGTAACTGAATGACGTGATCATTTCAAAGAGAGTGTGTTGTCTGATGATCGAATGCTCTGCTCACACCTGTGACTTGCCCAGTGGAAGCACTAGCCACTCTGACCTAGTCTTGGTGTTGCTTTTGTAGAGGAAGTATGCTGTAGTCCTGGAGGACATCAAGTCCAGCTCTGCACCAGAACTTCAGGCGGTCAGGCTGTTAGCTGAATATTTATCCAGTGAAAGCAAAAGGTCAGAAGGAGAAGCTACTCAAAGTATTCATATCTATGCTTTGAGTTACCAACGAATCATGCATCTGTAGCCTAAAAGTAAGATGAGTCACAGGTTAACTAACCGGGTACCAATTGAACCCGTCTGCTGGTCTGTATACAGAGATGCTATTGTGGCTGATCTGGACAAAAAGATGGCAAAAAGTGTGGATGCAGCCAACACCACCTTCCTTCTCATGGCTGCCTCCATCTACTACCATGAGACCAACGCTGACGCTGCTCTGACGACTCTGCACCAGGGGGACAGCTTGGAGTGGTATGCATTTTTAATAGGAAACAGGCTTTTGTAATAACATAGATCTGGTTGTAAAAATGTGCACTTCTTTCTAAGCATGGCAATGACCATTCAAGTGTTACTGGGTGTGGACCGTGTTGACCTGGCAAGGTAGGACTCAATGACTTTAAAACATTAATTCATGATGGTCATGCTTAATGTGCTACAACCGTGAAGCCGTTGTTCTGTTTCCACTGACAGGAAGGAGCTGAAGAAGATGCAGGAGCAGGATGAGGATGCAACCTTAACCCAGTTAGCCACAGCCTGGGTCAATATTGCTGTGGTGAGAGTCTTGCATATGTTTAGCTGATTCTGCCACTGTATTCGTGTCTTGTTAGAGAACGGTGCGTCAAAGTTACAATTTAACACTGACTTCCCATATCTTGTAAGATTTGTGAGGGCACTGATTTCCCATTTAGACAAACCAGCAAACAGTTGAGGGGTTCCCAGAGTACTAGTATATAATATCAACCTTGCTACGACATGTCTACTGCTGTTCCAGGGCGGGGAGAAGCTGCAGGATGCCTACTACATCTTCCAGGAGATGTCTGACAAGTACTCCTCTACTCTGCTCCTGCTGAACGGGCAGGCGGCCTGCTACATGGCCCAGAACAAGTGGGAAGAGGCAGAGGGCGTGCTGCAGGAAGCCCTGGACAAGGTAAGCGTATGTGCACACCTATGTATCAGTGACTTACTGTAATTAAAGTAAATTAACGGTCACAATATATCTAGATTTAAAACATTTTGATTGAATTTCTCTCTCTACAAATGTGTACGATTCATCTGTCATATTCCGCCATTTGAACAGTAGATGGCGCCATATTATTTGGTAATAAAGCAACATTGGGCATTTATGCACTGTCTGTTTTTTAATGTTTCAGCTATAAGTTGGTAATTAAATCATATAGTATATATTTTTTAGGTATAATTTCTCTTATCTATCTATATCTCAACAGTTTCAAGTTAATAATGTTTTTTGAATATATAATGCAATGGTAAATGTAGCATTTCACTAGATAACCAAGCTGCCATTTTGGTGCACTCCATCCTTTATCATATTTTATTTATTTAAATAAGACCAGCAACCGAACTCCTTACGCCTGCCTCTTCCACACACACACCTTTTCTGTTGTAGGACAGCAGTCACCCTGAAACACTGGTCAACCTCGTAGTGCTGACGCAGCACCTGGGTAAAGCTCCAGAGGTAAGACTTTGTACCTGAAGGGTGGGTGTGTGTGTTTGGGGGGGTAATTCTCTCTTCAACCCTCACTTCTGATGGTTCTCACCAACTACTGTATTTTTTGCACTATAGGGCGCACTTAAAAGCCTTAAATTTTCTCCAAAAACAACAGTGCGGTTTATAATCTGAAGCGCCTTATATATGGATTAATTCTGGTTTTGCTTACTGACCTCCAAGCGATTTTGTGTGGTACAAGGTGCTCACAGCGCTAA
>JAODTR010000019.1:3650006-3672147 GCA_025399935.1 Amblyopsis rosae
GCGCCCCCCCCCCCCCCCCCTCTCTCTCTCTCTCTCTCTCTCTTGCTTTCTGTCTCTGTCTCTCACACACACTCTCTTGCTTCTCCCTGAGGGCTGTGTTGCTAAGTGGGAGATTAATGCTGATATGATGTCCTGCATCCCACTTAATGGACCTTGGCGTCATTATTTCCTGTTGTATGAGCAATCCATGCCCAGACTTATGAGAGGGCAAAAAGCAAATAAAGCATAAAAACAATTTAATGTGGCCATATTATATGACTATACACAGTAGTGTTATTGTACACATTACCGGGTAATTATAAAAACAGACCAAATAAATAGTGTGCATTCTTACCATAAAATAAGATATTTATTTGGAAATCAAGACCAACAATGGACAGAAACACTTTCTAAACAGCTGTATATTCACTTATATTGTCAATGCAAAAGAATGACAAATGATTTGTGGTCCTTGAATGGCGATTTGTGCCATTGCAGCAATAATGTAATTACTCAAAATCAGAACATCCTATTATTTTAAGATTATTAGGAATGATGTCTTAATAAAAAAAAATGGATGTGGTAAAACTTTGGAGAAAAAAATAAACAATTTTGTTCTGAATGTGAGTGTACAATAAAATAATAAGCTACATGACAAAAACAGGAGCACACACACACACACAAGCCCAAGCACATACAGTACAATGTACATGCTGTTCACAGTGTCCATGTTTCCTTCCATTGCTTTTGGGAATGACCTGAATCAGCCCAGCCTTTGCCCTGCCACAGAAATACACTTTCTCTGTGTGTGACCACACAAAAGATGCAGGCAACATGTGCGGACGGTAAATACCATGGATTAACAGCGGATTATCTTGCTAGCAGTAAGTAAGCCATTTCTCTGTATCTCTTGAGCCGCCTCTTCCTCCCTCTCTCATTTTTAGAGGCTACTGTCATTTTCTCACTACACTGGCAGGTTGCTTGACCACTGACCACATTGGAGTGCTTAATAAAAGCCATTCAGTGTAATTATTGGAATCACAGATTACCAAGGAGATACTGTAATACATGAGTTATTTCCGGGGATTAGGGTTTGTTTTGGGAACCTCCTGATTTTCACCACGCAGACATTACTATTAACGGTTGTCTTCAAATCAGACCCAAATATGTCTGCTAAGTAACTCCACAAAACACTACCTGAAAAGCAGCCCACTTTAACCCTCCAATTAATGAACACAAGCAGTGAAAACAACTGGGCATTGTAGCTCTGTATGGTGGGGTCAGTCTTACTGTATGTTTTTTAGAGTGTGATGGGGGTCAGAGTATAGCCAGAAAAGTTACTCTGGAGAGAAAGCGGGTGTATCTTGCTTAAAATCATACCCTTTCCTCCATTTACAGTATATTTTGCTGGGTCTTGTGCCCGCGGGACAAGTAAGAGCAATATTGCTTTTGGCTACTGCGCCGATTAGGCTATTTATTTAACTATTATTCTCATTAGGGCCACCAGAGAAAATAAAGAAGGGGAGAACGCCGAGTAAGACAGCTGAGCCCCGGTCAGTAAGACACTGAGCCTATTTGGTTGCGCGGGGCAACAGTCTAATGGATGACGAGGCCTCTTGGAGCCAGCCATTCCATTAAGTTTTGTTAATGCGGTCAGAGAAGGTTGGCGTGGCTCATCTGCCTTCATATCCACCTTCAGAACATCTCACTCATATGGCCATTGGACCGGACTCATAGCTCCACCAACCCTCTTGCTTCCTGCTCAATATTCATTTTTTCTATATTTATTCAAAGCTCTCTCTCTCTCTCTCTCTCTCTCTCTCTCTCTCTCTCTCTCTCTCTCTCTAGCATTATAACATAATTACTTATTATCAGTAAAGATGTCATCTGTCTCTGAAGAAATACAGTAAAGGGTTTATGTCTTCATGCCTTTGCAACCCTAGATGTGGCACAATCTGATTCACCTCCGCTCTGTGTACAGAATACAAACTCTTTTTTTTTTCCAACAATGAGTTTATGCAATTGTGTTTCAGGCTTAACCACCAGCACAGACAGATTTCAAACACTCAGGTTAAAACTAATTGTAGGTTGTGCCTCTTGCTACACCTCGTGGGTAGAGTAGCTTTGCGAAATGGTTGGTTTCACCGTGCACGTGTGGTGACAAAGCATTTGTACTGTACATTGTGTGAGAGGAATATAAGGAAACTCATGAATGGAGACACAAGGTTGTAAGGTTACAGGATGTGGCACTTATGCAATACACTTGTTATGGGAAAGGGTGTTGTCTATTTTTTTTTCCCATAAGACATACATCTTAACAAGCTTTATATTAGTTATATTTTATACGTATGCTCAGGGTGAATTCCTTCTGCTTTATACAGTATGTCTTGGTAAACCTGAGATGGAGGCAGTTTATTCCAAAACCTTCGTCTAAATGTCTGAAGTGATGTATGCAGTCTGAGTCAACATTGCCTTTGACCTTCGTCTCATCATGCTTTCACCCCCACCCATCCATCCAGCCATATGTCCCCAACAGAGCGACCCTGATTTCTCCCAGACAGAGGAGGCCTTGCATTCCTCCTGCGTGCCTCCCTCCCTGCCATGTTTCCGTCCGCCTGGCTCTGTGGATCACAATGGGTGCCTGTGCCCGAGCACCGTGCCCTGACCTTCTCCCTCGCCGCGCCACACTCACTCTCTCCTCGAGCTGAGCGCGGAGACGCTGCTCTGACAGCCTAATAAATACGGGGGGGGGGGGGGGGGGGGGGCTGGAAGGAGGGCTAGAGAGAGAGAGAGAGGAGGGGTTTGTGGAGAGAATGGAGCCATTTAGCAAGCCCACAGGAGTAGGAAGCTGGCTGTGATTGAGCTTAAACACCAATTAGTCATGAGGCTGCCTTGTCCTAAGGTCACATCAGGCCTGCGGGAGAACAGGCCCTCCATCGTTTACCTCCTGCTGTTTGTTTTGATTCTTTGCTGGCCTGATTGGGCTGATTACTGACTGATTGCCAGACAGCTTTATACCAGGCCTCAGTCATTCACATTGTGATGTAGCACTTAACCCGGAATCAAAGCATTTTTATTTAATATACAGTATTGTGGGCACATTCAGCATCCTATCAGGCTACTATCATGATATTCAGTACTGCTTTGCAGACTGCCTTACAAAAGCCTACAGCACAGAATTCTGAATATTATCAATGCTGTTACAGAATTTAAGAATGACAATAAATAACTCTTAAAATTAATAACAATTTGTGTTGTAACAGACCATAAAAAGCAGAAGTAAAGTGCCCAAATCAAATGTGTGATGGGGATCTCCTCCAATCAAGGAAGCTTGATCACTAGGCTTTGGCCACATCTGGTCTGTAATGGGGCAGGCTGCCTGAATTATGAGTTTTAAGAGTCAGAGCTTTTGGTACATTCTGTATAGCTCAACTTTTGAGGTCTGTAGAGCCACCTGGTGTACCAGCACTTGTGTAGGCTTATATTTACATATTACATGCGCTGCGCTGTCAATATTATGTCCCAGTAATAGCTCTTATATATTAATTGTTTTTTATGATCATAAGTAATGGCTGATGTTAGCCATATGCAAGATATTGAGTGAGGGGAAGGCATGACGGCAATTTTAGTGAACATTCACAATGTAATTTGGACCAGGGCATGAAATTCAGAGGGAATATACTGTATCTATACCCTATAGAGGTAATACCATTGTGTACATCAGAGGTGTTGTAAAGAATGATTCATATAAATATATAGCAGATAAATGTGGCTAAATGTATGGTTATGCAATGTGGTAATGTGTCAATTCCCCCTGACACTTTAATTTTAATTTACATCTTCTATAATCCTAAAATACAATAGGGGAGTTCATATTCTTTTACACATGTGGCACACACACACACACACACACACACACACACACACACACACACAGAGACACACACATACGGTATACACTGTGTCTGCCATGGATACATTACAAGTCTGGGTTGTACAGTACAGGAGACATTTAGTTGAATATAGCCCTATATGATTGAATCCCAGATTAGGGTCTTCTGAGGACCTGACAGGAGCCACTTCATCATCTCTCCTGCAGATCATCCATCACCATCAGCATGCAAGGCAGGGCAGAACCTTTGCGTTTGCGGACCATGCTCCCTGCAGATGTGATGATACGGCCTACAGGGATCTCCTCCAGGCCAACACAACGATGCTGTCTGCCTGTATAATACAGTGCCAGTGCTTATTAGCTCACCATTGAGATATTAATGGGCAGGGTGTGCGTAGGTGTTTCTGTCTTCCCGTTTGACCCTCCGCTGTGTGTCCTGTACCTCTGATGCAGAGCGACGATGCGGCGTCCAGATGTGAGAGCTCCAGCTGTGGCTGAGAGGAGAGGGTTCAGATAGTCCCGTGGGGATTAGCCCTGAGCCCTGCATAACCTTCTCTCCTCTACCTCTTCTGTTTATAACTCTTTCCCAGCTCTCTACACATCTTCACTTTGCCATGTTCTCTGTGCGTCTGCTCTGCGCCTCTCCCATGTGAAAAGAATTAAGACGAATTCTTGGGACTGGAGTCACGGAATTCTGACGGTTATTTTCATCCCTGTTTGGATCTTCTCACCTGAGTCAGATCATGCTGGCTTCTTTTTGTGGGTACACTTTGTGCTCAGCCTCTCACAATAGACACAGATGTCAGTACTCTGCCCTCATCGCTTAAAAGGAACTACATGCCCCATACCGCCCCATTGTCTGCAATGTGTGTGTACTGTATGCTACCATGGGATACAGTGTTACATAGCGCTGCCACACATAGCCAATACACATGACTCCTCTGCGGTAATTCACAATCTGCTACACGCGTTTCTCAATATTGAGTATCGGTATTAATTGCTTATCTCAAACACCGATGATAGAGTTTAAGCTAAAATAAAGAGCTTGCCAGATAATATGCTTTAAAATGAAACATTTAGAGTAAATGCTTCAGATATTTAAGAAACGTGCATATTTTCATTTGATGGCGACATCTTTCACTATCTCAGGCCTATACTTTAGAAAATATGTTTTGCAGTATAACAGTGAGGAAGTGAAACTATATTGTAAATATAGTTTGCTGTCAATGCAGTACAATGGTGCATGCAATATGGTGCTGCTTTAGTATCAGTGTGGAATAAATAGTCTGATAAACCAAATAAAATGTGATGCAAAGCCCATGTTTGTAAGCATTTTCAGTTCACCAAATAAGAAACTAGATAACCTTTCAGTACAGATAAGAGGAGCGAGTGAAAACGGATCTCATGATAAACATTCATATTAGACATCTCTCTACATGCATTCTAATAGTAAAATGAAATCCATCAAATGTTATATTAGGCAATGAGTCTGTTTGTTATTATTGTGTATAGTCTGCCCTGTTGTTTCTCAATCACATTTACGTTTATGGTATTTGGCAGACGCTTTTATCTAAAGCAACTTACATGTACTTACATGCACATTTGTCATAAGTTGGACAGGTCATACACCAGCAATTGTAAGCAACCAATATTATATCAGAATCGTTACAGCATGTTGTCATCATGTCTACTGCCACGTCAATATATCATTAAATCATCCAATACTGAAGTTGCTATGTGAAGTGGAGTAGTCTGGTTTGGTTTAGTCTGGTATGGAAACAGGGTATGGACAGGAGGACTGGGCATCTTCCACATGCCATGCTGGAGCCTGTTTTCATAGGTACAGTATACTGTGTGTGTGTGTGTGTGTGTGTGTGTGTGTGTGTGTGTGTGTGTGAGAGAGAAAGAGAGGGAGTCCAATTTTTTCATAAAAGAAAAAGGTTTTCAGCAATAACATTTATTTATGTGTTTGTATATGTTTGTCTATATGTATGTATGTATGCATGTGTGTGTGTGTGCGTGTGCATGCACATTAATGTAAATGTCTATGTGTGCCAATACATGCGTTTGTGTATATGTAAATGTGTGTGTGTGATGTGCCCTTCTCCTTGATTCAGCGCTTGCTTGTATAGCCTTGCTCTCCCAGCAGCACACCATAGCATCCCTGTGTTCAAAGGTCTTTGGTTTCAGTACCATGGACCATCCACTGTCACCAGCTAGTCTGTCTTCCTCAACACGCAACATTTTAACAGCAGAAAAGATGCATACTGTAATGAATGAAGTTCAAGGTAGAGCCAAACATGTAAACCAGTATGTTCCATTCAAGTTGCAAAACTAAGATTAATTATATATTTGTCATATCATTCAAATACATGTTCATTGGACGTTCAAATGATTTTCCTAAAATTAAATAAGATAACATGGATGATTCAATTGATCTGATATGGTGCATTGGTGATCTAAAATGATTAATCAGGTTTCCAGGCAACATGTAAGAATACATGTTGTTCTGTTGCCACTTTTCTTTTTACTGGGAAAATACAATTGTACATTGTAACTTAAACAATTGCTACACAAACTCACATGATTTGCTCTTGGTCCATATTTGGAGTTGCTGGTCAGCGACTGTGCCTCGCCCCGTCAGCCTGGCACAGGAAAGCACTAATGATTCACATAAAGAAAAACAAACAATGAAATCCATAGGGAAAACTAGAAAGATACAGGCGAACGTCAGCGCGTTGGTATTATGGGTAATGAGATTCCAGGCTCTGTCTTGAAAGATGGCTTTTCTCAGACTGAAAGAATCATCTGCCTGTTTTGAAAAAAAAAGAAAACAAATATTTTCTTCTCTTCTTTAAAGTGGTTAAAGACCTTTGGCTGTATACGGTTATTTTTGTACATGCTGAGTGATTTTCAGTAGTTCTCGGAGTGCTGGGTAATTTCCTGTCATTGTTGCCTTTTTGTGAAAACCAAGAAATTTGTGAAGTCACAAGTAAGTCCTGTGTGTGCCTCACACCCAGCGTTTTCATGTGGGACAAATTAGTGTCTGTGATGTACAAGACTAAAAGTACACCCTTCCATTTGCTCACAAACTCACTAATGTTTTTTGTTCTGGTTTGCCTTTCTTGTGTTATGATTGGGACAGGCAGGCCATTCTTTTCCTCTAAACTACATACCCTGGATAATGAAATACAGTCTTCATCATTGTTGCCCTCTGATCCTTTCAGATTTACCATGGAACAAATGAAGCCAGCCACTGTCCCACCTCAAAGGTACTGTACGAAGCAGTTAATCATTACGCTATTGATATGTTTCTTTGTTGAGGGCACACCTGTTACTGTTCACGTATTCTAATCTACCGTACATTAGTAGCCATTTATTTTAGAATCAGTGTCGCCTCCACTTTTCAACTCACCCCCTCATATTACATGTACTCATATGCTCAATGGGACGCAAATCTATTAGCGAGATCAAGATGCTTAGTAATCGGCTTTTCCCTTTATATTTCTGACTTAAATGCTTAAAGTGCTTAATTCTGCTCATTTAATTGGCTAAAACAGTGCGGTCTAAATATGTGTGTTAGTTGGTTATTTTTGTGTTTTTAAGCTCCAAAAGCAAGATGTGTTTCAAGCCTTAGGCCAAGAAAATATAATTTTGTTACTGACCATTAGTGTTTAGTGCACTGTAAAATGATCTACAGTAACATGAACTATTGCTCAAGCTATTATTATATTATTATCAACTGTGACCTCCATTTTGAAAATTGCACAGGAGACGTTGCATGAGTGTTTATGTATTGGCAGCTAAGCAAGATATATTCTCACAATATCCTTCTCACATACTTATTGTGCTCATAACATCAAAACACAGTAGTTGTCATGCAGTGATTCACTGGCCCATTCGCTCAATAATAGCGGCTAAACATTTGAGAAAATAACAAAGGGCGCACAGAGAAACACAATCGATGCCCCTGCCTCCGGAAATATGATCTTGCACCTGGAGTTCTTCGAAGCAACTCTACCTCTGTGACAGAGAAAAGAAGGGCAGTGTCCCTTTAAGGGAGAAGTCACGGAGAAAGGGAGACAAGCCATAAAGAAGCAAGGAGTGTGTATGTAGACGTGCACATGGTAAACTGATAGAGTGAGGGAGACACAGATAACAAAGCAGTAGGGAGAAAGAGATAGAGAGAGAGAGACAGAGGGAGAGAGGGAGACAGAGAGAGGGGGGGGAGGGGGAGAGAGTGGGAGAGTGAGAGAGTGGGAGAGAGAGAGAGAGAGAGAGAGAGAGAGAGAGAGGGGAAATGCATTAGGCACTAAGAGCCATTCCTTCCTTGCTAAAGGCTAATGCAATCGCCACAATAAGAGTCTCAGCGGAGCCTGGAAAAAAACAAGAGAGGGGGATGAAAGAGGAGAGGCAAAGAGGGAGGGAAAGAAGAACGGGGAGGGCGGGAAAGAGAAGAACTGGCAGCTCTGCCTCCTGACTCACATGGACAGTGGATCTCTTGGGAGGACCAGCTGAAAATCTACTCTCTCTCTCTCTCTCCCTCCCTCCCTATCTCTCTCTCCCTCTCTCTCTCTCCTTCCCTCCCTATTGCTCTCTCTCCCTCTCTCTCTCCCCCTCACTCCCTCTCTCTCTCATTCTCTTGTTTCCACTGGCTGTGAGTGTATCAGAATAGGACGGTGCTGTGCGGTGCCTCCACAGTGATTAATCAGGCTTACACGGGGGGGGGGGGGGAGAGATAGAGAGAGAGAGAGAGAGAGAGAGAGAGAAAGTCCAGGTCCAGTAGCAGTCAGCTGGCTGGATGTGTTAACTCTACATCTGACCACTATGGGAACAAGACGGTCTCCTCCTGCTCCTCATTCTTCTCAGCAAGCTTGGGGAGCAGGGGAGCACAGCTCTCACAGTCTTCTATCCTCCTCCACTGGTGAGCTTGGGAAAGCGACCCTGGAAATACCAGGACCGGCGCGGATGGACCAGCGCTACACTTCAGAGGAACCCCAGCGCTATACTGGCAGTGTGTGGAATCTGAAATGGCACAGTTGGCCGGCCAGTTAGACAGCAGGTCAGTAAAGCAGTTAGTCTGCTGGATGTTGGTGAGTCGAATAGTCAGTCAGTCAGTCAGTCAGAAAGTTTGTTGGTGGAATGCTTCCAATGTCACCTCCTCTGAACTCTGACTCAGAACAAGGAGAAATGGACTGACGGCATGGTGAGTGAGTGGAATTAGCCTCTATTATTGTTATTCCAAAGACGTTTTTAATCTCTATAAGTGGGTGTAACCTATGTAACCTTATTTGTATTTATTGCATTTATTTTGCTCTTTGGTATTTGTTTGATGGGATTTCCTGCCTTGGTGGTTGAGTTACCATGATCACATACTGTAGGACAGATCTGGCCCCAGCATCAATTTGACTTTATTGATGCTGTGTATATACTGTATTCACATGGGAATACACTCTCTGGGAAGCATTTGTTTGTAGCAATGTGTTCACATCACAGCCTGCAAAGTAAACAATCAATGGTTTTACATCCATTTAAAATAATGAGTTGTGTATTGTGTAAATACAAGAAAAAAACATGAGGCTAAATGTAAGCCAGCTGTTGATTTTGATCTTTGTTTTGCATTGAAAAAGGGCTTCTTAGCACTTCACGCATGCATAATAAGTACATGCACTTATTATGGGTTATTGTGGCTACCTTGCCAACGCCTTACTCACAAAGCTGATCGTGGGGGGTCTCAGAGCGCTGTATTCTCACTAGTGTTTGGAAGAGGACGTTGATTTAACAAGCTAACTCTGACGTGAAGCACAAATAGTTGAAATATTTGCACGTTTTATCTTGGTGTGATAATTCATTACTTCAGATTTAATTAAAAAAATAGGATAGAGCTATAAAACACATCTCTTATTTGTATCCAGTGCTCAATGTTTTTGCTGTTCCAAGAACTGCATTCGAGTTGCAGTGAAAGTGAGCAAATACTGTATACAGTACTGCACAGACCTAAAGAGTGCACACACATGCAGATGCTGAAAATACGCTCCAAACAAGGTCACATATACAACATCGGTGGCAGATGTTGACAAGGGCGTTGCCGCGGGAACAAAGAACAGATGTTTGCTATTTGCAAGCTTTTTTTGTCAACGGTGGGGATTGTTGTGTGCGTGCGCATGTGAGCATGTGCCCATTTGTACAGTATGTGCGCATGCATGCATACTGCATGTGTCAGCATGTCTACATTCCTGTGTGCATGTATGTTTGTGTGCATGCATGTGCGTGTGCGTGTGTGTGTTCCTGTGCACCCACACGGCCCTGTTTTCTTGTGTCTTCCCGGGTTTCCTGCCCTCTGTGTGTTCCCCGGCTCCCTGTCAGATCAAGCGAGGTCTAAGTGTACAGGGCAGTATGGTTTCCCCTGGCTCCTCCTCCACCATCGGCCGTGCCACTACCGCAGAGGACTGCTGTCTGCGCCCAGGCAATTACAGCGCACAGCGAAGCCACACACCAAATGAAGGGGCCTTTGAAAGGCCCGACTGGCGCAAATTTGCTTTTTACGACCAACTAGGTAGTAAACAGCTCCCCTTGTTGACGCTGGAGTGAGAGCTTAAACGCATGTGTCATTAAACACACACGCATTTCACAACACAAATGAAAACCAGAACACACGCACTCTTCAAGTCTGTTTGAAAAAATCCCTCCATTAATGCACAGTGTGAACAAACAAGTTTTCTTCTTCCAAGTTTAAGAGTTTTTTTTATTTGCCAGGAGTGAGGGACACCGTCAGCTCAACATGCGCTGCTCGTTGATTTTATAATCAGGTTTGTCAATCTCTGCCGCGTTGTTTTCCTGCGGAGATGCAGGAGCAGTGGTGGCGGAAGCCTCCAATTGGAGCCATGTGTGGTGGAAAAACAGACCTTGGTTTGCGGATAAATTGCATGCTTGGAGTGGGAGGGACACTGCCGGTTACCGAGGTCACGATCTGAATGCGCCTACTCCTCGTGCGCTGATGGATGCGTCTCACTTGTCCTTTGTGGATTCCTCCCACCGCCTTGCTTCCTTGCTTCTGTGGTCTCCTTTACTTGACCTGATCTGAACAGGGAGGGTGTAGGCCTATTGTCAATAGTATATTTGTACATGACTGCGTTAGCTAAGAAGCCATGTTGTGGCTATCAGATGGGAAATGGAGAGAACCCTCAGTCTCTGGTTTAGTTCTCGTAGGTGTTGTCCAAAAACGGCTGGTACGTTGTGTGCTGGGCGTGGCAGAAGCAGCAAGTGGTATTACTCGACTCTGAGTGTCTGATAGCTCAGTGAATGCAGACATGTATGTGTCTCTGTGTCCTCCGATGAACCTGTCCTATTGTAATGTTGTGTATTGCTTGAATTCCAGCAGCTCACTTAAACACAACGTCCATGCTCATGCATATTGGCACTTTTACTTTCTATTTCTGTCTCTTTCAGGGCTGTGCAGAGGCCTTTAGAGGGGCAGGTGCTCAAATTTGAAAAAAGGGGCACCGGGATCAAAATATGTTAGAAGAGCATCTTAACCTTAAGATGCTCTTTACCTTAAGAGAGCAGCGTAACCTTCCAAACTATAGCCACACATATTCAAAGAGAATGTAAAGTCAAAATGGAATCTAACAACACATGGCATCATGATACACCTGAGTTTGCCATTTAACTAAATGTACTGTTTTCATTCTTATTTGAAAATGGTTTAGTTGCAGACTACTCTCGGCCATGATAAGTTGGTGTACCTGGACATTGAGTTTATTGTCAGTGTCAATCATTCTTGTCTGCTGGTAAGAAGAATAGAATGCATACCAGAAAGCAGTGTGGTGCAGAGCAGCCCCAGATAAGTTATGCAAGACTGGGAATGTGTAAGACTGTTCAGTCATTAATCTTTACTGTAATGTAATATGCTTATATGTAGTTTATTATTGAGATAGACACAACAACTAAAACAACTAATAACAATTATTCGTTTCTTAAGTAACATCTTGCTAGTATTATCATCTAACATATTCTCATCTTGTGCTTATTGCTTTCGTATTTAAAGTTCTTGTTTCTTGTTACTGTCTCACCAGATCTGATAAGTTATAGAAGGTTTAGTTTCTTGAAATGTATGTAATTTCTCTCAAATGCAAAAATGTATGGAATAGAAATTATAACATATTGCTACTATTATTACATATTGCACTAATATTACATATTGCATATTGCTATTGTTTCTGTATGCACATACAGTGCGCAAATATCTTAACTGTCACTTGTGTCACGTCAGACATCTTAACGTCGGTTTAACTTTTCATTAAAACACAGTACATTTCTTACCATCCTCTTCGCTAATATCAAACAGACTGATGCGCTGCTCCCGCGACTTAAAAGCCAAGCAGGCTCAAGCGGGTGTGCTGCTTTTGTTGCCTGTGTCCTTAATTCAAAGACGGACGGGGGCACGCCCAAAACGGGCAGCTTTCGGCAACTTTCAGCCAGACGGGAATTTTTTACCAAGATTAAATATGATTAATTGTTAATAGTTTTGGGCCATGATCATGCTGGACATGTTTTGTTTTGTTTTTAAACGCCTCGTCAAAAGGGCACTATGGCCAAATGGGCAGGTGGAGCACCTAAAGCCCCCCCTCCCCTCTGAACGTGCCTGGTCTCTTTCACACTCTCTCCCTCTCTACCTCTCTCTCACTCTTTCCCATGCACTAATTTCTCAGCTTCATTTGTCTTATTTTCTATCTCTCCTTCCTGAGTCAAAGTGTTATCGCTGAAGCAGCGGCTATTAGCTAATAGCCAGGATAGCTATCAGATTTAGAGATAGGTCCAGGCTTTTATACCGCCATGCCATTTCCTCTGATGCATTAAGATCGATTAGGTTCCTGTTGTGGAGGGCGAAATCTATTGTCTATTATTGCTTCAAAATAAGACAATAGTTGTGTGTGTGTGTGTGTCTGTGCGTGTGTGTGAACGAGCGAGCGTGTATAGATTATATTAAGTATTTCTTTCCATGAGGTAACTTGTAATTTGTTATCAACAAAGTTCTGTGATTGATTTACATGAAATTGCCATTTATAAAATGTAATTAACACTACACAAGGTAGACTATTGTTAATGGGATATGCTTGTAGCACAATCCCTTCATCATTCAGGTGAGGTAGGGCTGGTTTTTTCCACACTGAGTAACCTGGTGGGCTGAATAATGATGCCTAAATCAAACCCACTGTGCTAATGACTTTTTGAATGCCCATAGGGTTCTGCATTACCTGCATGTACAGAGGTGTGACTTGACATTTGGTTGAGACATGAGCGTTTATTATACCCATAGTTCTATGGCTATACCTCACTAATCTTGGCTTTTCCATCACTAGATGGTGTTCCACCTAAATGGGTTTTTAATATTTCAACTTGTAGTTCAGTACAACCTTGGTCATCATGTAATGCCACATTAATTTATGATGCAGTTGATGTTAATGAAGTTTAAATTGGCCCTGCTTCAAATAGTGCTGTGAAAATGACAGAAATAGAACACACACTGCGTACTCAGGCACCCCAAAACGGACTGCTGAAGCAGTATAATAGCGCCTACGAAAAGGCTTTTATAGGCAGGAAACTGTAGACAAGGCTTCCATTAGATTATACTATATATTGCTCTCTCTGCATGTCCAGCTCTCCCTTATTTATCTCTTTAAGCCTCTCTCTCTCTCACTCACTCATTCACTCACTCACTCACTCATACACACGCACGCACACACACACACGCACATGCTTTATCTTTGTGTCTCTGTCCAGTACTTTGCTTAGTCATTGCTATAAGTGACAAATCACTGCATGGAGTGGATGTGTTAGCTCTGCAGTGACGTCAGCGCTCCGCGGTGGTGTTCAGCTGTGAAACTTACACCTGCAGTCATCCTTAGTGCCACATACACAGCAACAACTCCTCGGTAAACACAGCGACTCTCTCGTATAACCCGCTTCATCACGTTCTGTAAATGTAGACACACTCACGACACCTGGCCAAGATAATAACGGCATAAATATACAACCAGACACGCAGCATAACACAATTTATGTGAGTTCATAACATGGGATAATTCCATCAAGTTCACTGCATTGCGATGCTCAACGCCACCAGCCTCTAGAACCCACTGTGTTCTCCCTGCTCTGACATGTTCCCTCCCCTTGCGCTCACCTTCGGCCCTGCTGCCCAACAAAGATCTTCCTCCAGGCGGTGAAAAAGGTCATTTTGCTTGGCTGAGATTGCAAACCCTGCACTTAAATGGCTGGCTCATACCTTCAGCCTCCCACACTATAATGTGTTCTATCAGGCAATAAATTATGTTCACTTGACCTCATGTGACATAGTTATCTGACCTTTCATGAACCTCATGCTCCAGCTTATAATGAGGTAAAATGGATATGTACATCTCTTTAGACTTGACACTCTGTTGATATACTTTTTTTCTCATTGCAGTTCTCAAATAAGGGGGTCTTGACATTTGTGTATGTTTATGTAATCGTTACAGTATGTTTGCAGAGTTTGCATGTGTGTGACTGTTTAAGGGTTTTTGTGGCCAAGGTTTGATGTAAGACTCACACTGGGACAACCTTATTATTCAATACTGATATACTATCAAAATCCTCCTCATCTGTGCTTCCAAAATGTCCCTTTCTATGTGACACAATAATGTTCATTTTTAACTGGTATTAATTGCAATAATTTTCTACATATGAAATCCAATTGGAGTCACCTATGGAAGTATACTTCCATATCTGTCTCCCTCTCTCTCTCTCACACACACATGCACACACAGACACACACAGACATATGCATACAGTCCCTCATTCCCTACAGCCAGTCAGCTAAGCTCGATGTTAGGTTTCGCATCTCTGGCTCAGAAACACATATTTATTCATGATTCAGTTCCAGGGTGGAGCCGTCCGAGTGTGAACATTGCTTGACAGGGCAAACATTGCTGTAAACATGGCACTAGAACTAACAGTAGCTATTGTTTAGGGAGCTGTGAGAACACTAGTTCCTCTTGTTAAGCACATCGTATCGATGTTAAGAATACATTTGAATGCCTTTATAGACCTTTAAGTAGACAAGATTGTCTATACAACATTATGTGTAATTATTAAGGTTATGTAAGAGATGATAATAGACTTCTTATTCTTTGGCCTGGTTTAATTGCTGCAGCCTTTAACAATCTCTTAAATCTTCCCATTACTATTTGAATCATCCATTGTTCTTGACAGTCAGGTTAGAACCAAGACAGTATTGAGAGTATAAAGTGATGGGATCATGGAAAGACTATTGAGGTACAGCCCTGACCTCCTCTTCAGTATACAACAGTCCTTTCATTATGTCCTTCCCATCCGGGTGGCCTGGCAGTTTCATTGCAACAGGACAAACAACAATAAGTCAATAATAAGATGGAATTATATTGTGCTCAAACTGTTTTGGTGTATTCCTATATTTCGGACATTTTGCCGTGTTACCCTTTAGGGAGAGAGACAACCTGTTCATTCTCAACCTGAGAATGCAGTTACTAAAAGAAAGAAATGTGACATTGTTAGCATATGCGCAGCTTGTTACCCGTTTACCTCTACTGGAATTGTGTATATGCATGGCCAACCAGCAGTTGCAGACATTGTTTGCATGGTCCAAGCTATTCCACACCTTTGCCTTTGTCTCCGAGCCACCTTAAACAAGTCCGGCTGACTTGTGAGCTTGGTTTGCATATTCCAACCTGATTTCACATCTGCTGTAATGCTGACGCAAAGCACCAGCAACCGCCAAGTCTGCACACTCATTTCCCATGCCTACACAAATGTAAGAACTGTTTAAAAGGAGGTTAGTTGCCCTGTATTATATTTCAGTATTTCTTTGTGTGAGTGCTTTAAAGCTCGTTGCAGATAATCAAATCACTCAAAGGTGGTCTCCTGTCTTGCACTGAGCTGTCAGGTCTTCCGTGAAAGGATAGTCAGTCCACAGAGACGTTACAGTAAACTTTCAATTGAATGTAATGCCGATAAAGTGTTACAAAATGTGAAAAGAATAATGCACCCTCCCGCTCTCTTCTCTGCCTGTCTGTCTCTTTAGCTCAGGAGGTCCAAAGCTGCAGAAGGAGGCCAGGAGGTGGCCGGAGGAGGTCAGGAGGAGGCTGGAGGAGGTGAGGAGGACATGGGGATGTCCGTCTACCATCCTAGCTGTGGTGGGGAGGGTTCCTGGCATCGTGATTTGATGCACAAAGAAAAACAAAAATCACATTGCCAGGGATTTCCACTCCTTCACAGCTCACCAGGTGACCCAGACACATCGTTATGTTCCCATCCTAGAATGGAGTGTTTTTCTACCAGTGCTGTTGTTCGTTTCAAATATGACATGCATTGTTTCTATGGAACTACAGTAAACACATACATGCTGGTTATATGGAAATGTATTTCTGATCAAGTGCAGATTGACCTGATGTGAGATTTGTTTCAGGCGAATTTAGTCTTACTAAAACATATTCCTCGTGACATTGATTTCGTACATTTAGGCATAATTTAAAAGTGCAGTGGCCTGAAATTCAAACTGTGCAAATGGTTATCCTCTTACAAATAAGTCAGGAAGTGAATGGCCATGCACTTGATAACCATCCGGTTCTAAAAAATGTAATAATCTTTTACTGACAGCTCATGTTTCACTATTTGGAATCTCCAGTGACCTACCGTTTTATCGAAGGACACTATACTTGCTGCTGTAAATGTAGGCAGGGTTCACTCATTGGCAGAACACTCTGAAGTGGTCTAGCCTATGTAATGATCTCTGCCATTCAAAGCAACCTTTGGCATCTGGTTTTGTAACCGCCAACGTTATCACTAAGCATTGACTTAAAGTCTCGGTGCACTCCAAAGCCAGCCAGCCCTTTGCTAAAGGCACAGAGCTTAGCTAATTGGTGAGCATTGATCCCTGCAATGTGTTGTTCACAGTGGCTAAGTTCAGTGCCTGAGGTGAAATAGTTGATTCAACAGAGAAGATTTGTTCCAGTAAATGAAAAGTGCTTGATCTTGGATATGAAGACAGACAATGGGAGGAAGAGGGAGAAATGGAGAAGGGCGATGATGATTTGTCTGGTAGAAATGGAGGAAATGGGATAAGAGGCTGATTGGAAGAGGGGTTGACAGGAAGAGAGAATGCAAATCAGTACTGGTGTGTGTGTGTGCGTATGTGTGTGTGTGTGTGCGCGTGGGCGCGTGGGCGCGTGTGCGCGTGTGTGCGTGTGTGCGTGTGTGTGTGTGTGCGTGTGTGTGTGTGTGTTAATTATTATTGTATAGAGGTTTATGCAGATCTGTGGTTTGCCATGTTCTCTTTGTTCAGAACTACAGGTCAGGTTCTAGTTGTGCCAGGGTCTTGCACAATGAAACAAATGCCAGTAGGTTCACTTGTTTGCTTTTCTTTGCCCAATCCAACAAAAGGGCATTGCTTTCTTTGTGTACAGTCCATTCATTCCTATACACCTGGCAGGAACTGTCACGCATATCAAAATATTGAACAGGATTTAGGGTAAGATGTCGTTTGTTACAAATTATATGGAGACGTGACTGTGCCAATGGGTTTATTGGAATTTTAGGAATGTGGTGCTAAGTGTCAAACCAGCGGGGGCTTGCCCGCTTTTTGTCCACTTCAGTTAGATCAGAACCAGCACAATATTTCATTGGTGAAGAAGATACTTGAGCATATATGACCATTTAAAAAGGTTTCTGTCGGTTGTTTATAAAGTAACTTATTTTAGAGTATGTGCATGTAAAGGAAAGAGGAACTTTATGTCGCAGGTGATCCTAGAGGACTATTAGAAGTAGCACAGAGCAACGTTTGAGGCCTGACTCTCTCGTGTCCAAAGACATGATCGGGTTGTGCCCTCCTGTGCCTACTGAACTGGTATCAGTGCTTTAACTGAAAACTGGCTCAGTTCAGCAGGAACAGGAGTGGAACCCACTCACAAGCCAAATCCGTGTTACCTCATCAACGTCCAATCAGAATCAGAACCAGTCTTAACTGCACCCTTTGTATAACAGACGATGCAGCATGTTGTGACTGCAGTCACATACGGGTGCAGTCTTTCTTGTGATTTTATTCACCCATGCATACCTGTATTTGATAACATTACTGTGACAACGATGAAAACACATATATCTCTGAGTGCCTCTCCCTCTAACTCACTGTCTGTTTTTCCTACATTTTCTCTTGAGCTGTCAAAGACCAGACTGAGAGTTCATTGTGAGGTAATGCCAGTGTAATGTCTGCTGGGCCTGTCTAATTGATGTCACCCCAGAAGCCTCTATTATCAGTGATTGGAAATGTGCGCTGTGCTGCCTCTCCACCTAATATAAATCACGACCACAGACGCACACGTGATTCATCTCCAAGACTTTGTACCCACAGGAGAATAAAAGCTTATTAGCGCTCGGTGAATCTGCTCTTATCTGACATCCTCATTGATCGTGGAGGGCGCCATCGACATGTCTTATTGAGTGAGAATTTCTGTAAATGGATGCTTGATAGCCTCAGAGATGTCCCCTATGCAGGTTTTACATTGTATCAGCAGTGGAATCTTGTCCTAAGGGCAATTCTCCGGTCAGCTGATCCCATTCATACTGTAAAACATGATTTGATTTGTCAAAGCAGTAGGTGTCCCCCGAAGTGCCTTTTTGAAACTAACACTTAGTAGGCTTTTTTAAACAGGCATGGCATAGAATGTTTCTGTTACAGGTGCCAGTGTCTAAATTGTAAGGTCATTTTGTTACAAACCACAACTGAAGTACATTTCAAATCAGTTCAAATAAGAACTGAGTGTATTTTTTGAGAGTATGTACATCTTCTTCAATGAAGCAAATGGCCTTGCAGGCAAAGAATGAGTAAAAAAACATCTTGAATATACAGTATAAATGAATACAAAATAACAATAGAGTACAGTCAAGTGTTTTATAATGCTTTGTTGGAAGTGTAAGGGTGAATGCTTAGAGATGATGCCATGGAATATCAGCAATCAGCGTTTTATCTAAACTGTCATAGCAGATGGTTTGCTGCAGAGGGTCACAGGTTCAAATCCCATCTAGAGTTACACCCAGTTGAGGCTGGGCTCAGTGCCACATACACTGGAATCATAAACATGACAATAACACATTCTTCAGTACACACATACACATGTGCATGCAGGTCATAGACTCAGACACACACACCTAATTACACAGCTATAAATGGACTGCCCAGACCAAAGCTTCTAGCAGTGACCGTGTTTTTCATTTTGGTCTCCATAGCGATGTCAAAGTCCCTTTTATCTTCAGGCCTCAAAGGCTGACCAGACTTCATCATGTGGTTCCTTTATTGGGCCTGATCTGCTTTGTTGCCCCCTCCGCCCTTAACATTCATTCAAATCCCGCATGGTTCCGGCCCATGGATGTGTGTGGGGAAGGGTAATTGGGTTTAGGGCTGAACGAGAACATCTGTGCTGCACAGCCTCTGTCAAGCCGGAAGCTCCTGCCATGCAGCCTGAAAATAACATGTTGTGGGATAAAACAAAGGACTATGGTCTTCCAAACTTGACCCACCCACCAAACTCCCATGAAAATAACTTCCCAAACAACATGATGAGTGACACATGGTACAGTAGGTATAGTAATGCACTTCAGGTGGAGATACTTAGTATATCATAATCCTTGGATTGGGCACAGTAGTCCATTGAAAGAAATATCCATTGGGAGTTCCTGTGATTGACAATGTACCAGTTATACCTAACTGTTATAGTTAGTGTATGTGTGCGTTTCATTTAAATATGAAAGCAATGTTTTTTCATAAGCCCTCGGATATCAACACATTTGACTTCTCCATGCTTCCATGTTGTCAGCGTTCATCTAAAAGAGCCCGTATTGCACCAGAAGCACATTCACATCTACAGTGTGTGTCAGTTGAGTACAGATATGCGGAATCTCATCTATAAAAGGTGCGTATAAATCTGTTGTCAAATACAAGGTATGTCGTTAACAAACAAGTATTTGACATTCTCTCATTAGCAGAGATCTTATTGCACCCCTACGAAGCCAGAATATTAGGTTATTTCACATTCATTATATCTTTTAAAAATGACCCCACAAATGAAAAAGAGCTAGACAAAGACTAATAATAAGTATGAACAAGGCACCACAGATCTTTTGGAAGTGTTTGGTAAGCGGTGCAACAGCGCACCCTTGGAACACCTTTCACAACACAATTAGTTAAGTGGTCATGGTGCTCATGCCGATGAAGAGCAAGACTGAAAGGGGGATTAAGGAGAGAAAGAAGACATGCCCACATACGTTCCCAAGGTTGAATGAAAAGTCATCACAATTGGACGTGACCCAAACATGGAGGAAAACAGGGACTGAAATGTAAATGGTCTTATCTTTTATCTAACTTTGTCATACTGAAGCATATATATTATATTTTGATATTGTCATTTTCAAAAATGGTTATTTATTTATTTATTATATTGTTATTTTTTAATGCACTGTATATATTTGTCATACTCACATGTACAAGGCCTTCCACTGAAATGTCTTCTTCTTTTTTTATTTGAACAAAACGTGCCGCACAAATAAAGTTTGCTGTTGGAGTCTGAATGAGTTGTGTGAATCTCTATGTTTGTATCTTCTCTATATTCCTGGAATCTGTATAAGTAAGAGGTACCACCTGAGCCTGGCTACATGAAGCCATGCAGACCAGGGACAGAAACCTGTTACAATGTTACAGTGACTGAATAAATATAAATTTAAGTGTCTGAATTTGAATTTATACTCTATGGTGCATTACAGCATCCCCACAACAGAAAATGTGCACATTACACTGATGTAAATATTACTGTAATGAGATGAATAGTGAGTGTTCCCTATAGAGGACAGTGAGAATAAAATATATAACAATCATCTTCCTGAATAATGAAAATGAACCAACTGAGACTTCCTTTATACTTTATCTTTATTTGCCCTATAGTTCTTTTCAATATACTATTGGCTGATTGTTGGTAAGTCTCATGGTTTTGCATTGTATGTGTGTGTGTTTGTGTGTGCATGTACAGTATGGTGTGCACATGCATGGTATTGTATCTGGGTAATGTGAACATATAGAGCGACAGGTACATGTATGTGGTTTTGGGTTCCTCCAGGCGTGCTAGAGACACATGAAACAGCACAGAGCAGCGTTGTACTGTATGCAAACGTTTGATAAGCATATGTGGACATGCAGTGGCTGCACCCTTGCAGTACCTACAGTGTTGGCATAAGCATGATGTTAGTTATTGCCGCCTGAAGGTTGAAGGGTGAATGATTGATTGGCTTTAATTGTATCCACAACACTGCCTATTTGCACAGGCATTATTGATGACTGCATTTCAGAGGGGAATGCTGTCAGGTTGCCAGATTCACAGGTCATTTCCTAGGTAGGGTTTTATATAAATAACTGGAGAACTTGCTGATGTAGCCGTCTTATGAAATCTCTCCTGAAATCACTGAGAAAGACCAGATAACCAGCAACATCATCATCCATAGCAGTCACTGTCTCTCAGACACGCACGCATACATGCACGCACACACGCATGCACACACACGCCCATGTGAACAAGGACACTTGTATTTACAGTATAATTGAGAGTATAATAAATAACATGTTCTAATCCTGGAATATTTGCTGATTTAAAGATCTACTTAAATCATAAATACAGTATATGAAAGGTTAACACCATGTATAAACACACACTGTAGACATCTCCATACCAGGTGTCTGGCAAATATATTCATGTGGCAGAGCCCACATCCACCCACCATGATGCCTGCCACAGTGTTTCCATGTGACCGGCATCCTTCAGCATGCGTGTCCAATCCACGCTTAACCCCTTCTGTACCTGCTGGTTGAAACCACTGTATATTTGTTCTCACTGTGAGTTTATATACCTCTGGAAACAAGTATCTGCTACATGAACAATAGTATTACCTAATAGTATTACTATTTATATATATATATTTAACATTTCTGTAACATATCCTGGTCTTTAAGCACTTTGGTATTAAGCACTATATTATTTCTATATTATATATGTGTTTGATTTAATGATATATTGACATGGTAGTTTCTGTTTAATATAATATTGTTTGCTGAATTGTCTGCCAAATGCTGTAAATGTAATACAGTTTTTTCCAATCACTTTGCCCCAAAATTCACAACCTTAGTGTCATTTTTCACAACTCTAGATACAAAACATA
>JAODTR010000020.1:9105-23184 GCA_025399935.1 Amblyopsis rosae
GGTCCCTTGCTGAAGCTGCTGCCCCCGCGACCCGACTCCGGATAAGCGGATGAAGATGGATGGATGGATGGATAATTGTGATAATTATATATATATTGTATAGATTGTTGTAGTTGCAGCTATTTCCATACAATATATAGGCTAATGTATGTGACTGCTTTCAACCAAAATGTACATTCATTATAGTTTGAAAAAAGGTACTTCATTTGAAATCATGTACAAATCTTTTACATGTTTATAACAGCACTTGATTAAAAATACATAATCGAAGTGTTAAAATTTCCAACAAAGATAATATTTACGTTTCTTGACAAAAATGTAAACACGCAAACACACTCACACATATAAATATGTCTTTTACACAAATACCCACAGATCCCCATGTGGTTTTCATTGTTGAGCCAACCATACAAATATAAAGATTTGATCCTTGCTTGACTTGATGAGAATAAAACAGCAGTGGTTTCACAATAATAGTCAAAGTGCATTATTGTACATTCTAACACATTATTTGCTGCACTGAGTCGCCTGTTGATGAGCTAAACTAAGATGAACAGAACACAAAAAAATAAATGTGAATATAAGATGAATCCAGATAACTTCAATGACTTAAACCTTCATATTGTCAATATAATCAACCACCCACAAGAGTAGCATGCAATAATGATTCCACTTTTTTTCTACTTACACATTTTCCCTTTCATATAAATGTGGTATTGTAGTATTGTGAGATGAGTGTTTCTAACAGAAAAGTGGTTTCTTCAGGTGGCACAGTGAGATGCTCCCTCCTTGAAAAGCTGTATGACATTATCAGGCCTGTCGACATTACAATATGCAGTTCTTCACCTACAGTAGCACTTTGGCTACAACATGATCAAACATAGGTGTGAGCATTGTTTCTTTGTCTCATCATCTCCAGTGCTATACTGTTATACGTCGGGCAGTATGGGTGCTGCATTGTCTTGATGCATGATACTTTTATGCTCCATGAGTATTCAAAAGCCTTTTCAGAGTTGATCTACTTAATCTGATCTAAAATCAGGTTTTTAAGTTGAAAAATAAGAGGTTAAAATGTGTTGTTTTTATTTAGACCTATGCAATTTACATGCATATTATAGACAACTAGAATAGCACCACAGAAAAATACTTTGAGTTGAAAGACATTTGTTGGCTTTGACTGTTGTAGATACTATTTGAGAAAAATGAGTAAGAATTTGAAAATAAAGAACAATAAAAAAGTGCATTCCTCTTGAGCCCTTATTAGCACCAATAGCAAACCTGTTAGCTAAATGTGCGCATTTATGTATTTGACAAACAAGGTAGATTTGCTGGACCAATCAGGGAAAAGAAGCACTGACTGTTTAGAATTATTTCGGGTGCTGTCAAAAATCTAAATAGATTTATATAGAGGCAGGAGCTATCAACCAGAATAGCTCTAAAATCCAATCTACAGCACCTTTTAAGGCTATTTTCAGGCAGCTGCAAAACTGTTAACTGTGAAGGGCAAACAAGCCGATATAAAGATAATTTATGTAAAAATTATATTTACCATTTTAAAAAAACATGCTTGTTGCTGATTTGAATACTACATAAGTCCTACTATTACTCAGAATATATTAAAAGTATAAGAAGACTTGACACCTTCAACAGTTCATACCAATTTAGTTTTGAAAAAACGAATGCATAGATGATTTACAGGTTCTCATCTCAAATCAGTAAGAATGACACAGTATAATCTAGTAACTCTAGTTTGTGCTTGTTCTAGTGATTATTTACCGTATCATTCAGAATGTAGCTATAAATATCTTAACACATGTTAATGTTTTATCTTGAATGTACAATACTGTACATAAAGAGTTTAACGTCTGAATCTGGAACTCGTTGCAACTTACCCTTACACATGACACAGGAGTAGGAATTATTCATATAGTAAGGACATGCTGTAGGTCAACTCTGAATAGCAGCTTAGTGAAATCAGAAATTAAATGACAATAATTTTCATGCCATTCAATTGTTAAACTTATACCAGTCAAAACAAATAATCAGTATGTACTATTGTTTCATCAACATACCAAACTGGGAATCACTTTCATAAAGCCTGCTGACAATGCAGCACTGACTGTTAAGTGAAAAGTTGGAAAAGTTGCACAGTTCATAAAATATGACAGTAGAAATGCTGCTTGCCTTGCATCAATATTCAAGGTTCTGCTTATGCAGGAATGTTTGGATGGGGTTTGGCGATACGAAGCTTTGGACTTGAGGTGGTTGAGCAACTCCATTCCTGCCCCAAACCCTAGTTTCTGTGTTGGAATCAAGGAAGGCCTGCCTCCCTTTCCATCGTATTCTAAGGTGTAGTGGTAGTCAGGGACGGTCCTGACTCCTGCGCCTTCTTTTAACGCCCACTTCACTGTTTTCACCATGCTTCATACTGTCATCACTTCTTCTCTTCATCTTACCAACCTGTGAGTAGACATTACATGAACTCTAAATACAGCTATTTATTACTCAGTATTTATGAGATTTTTATTTAAAATAAATGCTAAACATTATAAGAAATATAGGGAAAAATACAATCTTTGGAAATAGAGATTTAAAACTAAATTGGTAAACATAATATTTACAAAACTTTTTTTACAACATAATACAAAATGTATGTATATTATTTGTTACTGTATACAATGTACTGTACAGTAACAAATATTCAAGTAAATATAAAGATTTATATATTGACCAGTAGATGTCAGTATAATACCACAAAGTGAAATAAGTTAATCAGAAAGACATCAAGGTGACTAACATAAATAACTTAAAACATATAGATATAATATTCAACTGTTTTAATTAATGTAAAATACTTTGGATGGGTACATATACTATGTAGTCAAATACTTATTGGTTTGTTATCTATATTGTGATTTACAGACCTTGGCATCATGTTCTGCAAATTTTTGGAACATGTTGGCGTAGATCCTCTTGTCTCGTTCATGGTGTTCTCTCATCTTACGTTGGCAAAAGGAAATCTGAGCACGCGCTGCTCTATTTGAGGGATTGACTTGCAGCACTTGTCGAAAGTCCATCAAGGCCATGCTGAACTCATTACGGTGGAGACGGGCCTCCCCGCGACGATATAAAGCCTTTTCATTCTTGCCATCCATATCAATGACCTATACAGTTTTGTTCAAACAAGTCAGTTAGCAATGGATTTACACAGGTAATCATCACGTTATGAAGTATTAAGTTTTAATATATATATAACTTTTTTTTTTGTCTTTTATTTTTTGTACAAAGCTAAATACTACATCTAAATTTGACAAAGTAGAAATCCCTACTGAAGTGATGTGATATTATCATCATATGTATGGATTTCCAGAGGCCCTGAGAGCTCATCACACTGCAACACCATAAAACACAATCAAATAAAGAAAACATCATCATTGAAACATTTAAACAGACATAAGAACATAAAAAACACATTACATTATAGAAATGCAAAACACAAAAACACAAAAATCCAAAACACAAAACAATAACGGAAGTGATTCCAGAGGATACTTAAAGTTATAATCAGCTATTGCAAGCTAGTTATAAGCTAATACACATTTTGTCAAATTCACTAAATATCTCCTCGCATTTCAGTAGCTTCTACACAGCCCTGGCTCCATAAATAGGAACATAAACAAAGTGGCAAACGCGGCTCACAACAACAAAGCCACAGTACTACGCAGCATTTACATTCTCACAGACACTCTCCCTTTTGGTGTTTTCTTTTCTCGTTAGATTCACGTCTCTGCTCTAGCTCACCAATATGTTTATTTGAATTTAGCATTCTTTATTTGGGATGTTAGTAAATCTGGCCCTTTGTCAAATTCTGTGAATATCTAGCTCACTGTTCTGTATGCATGCTGAAAATTATATCTGGTATTTCTACACACCCCATGGCTCTGTAAGTGATAACACCAGACCACATGCACCACACAACACTTTGCCAGCCTTGGTATTGTGTGTTCAATGTGTGAGGCGGAGCTGCTGAGAAGGCGCACTGTGGAAAAAAGGGGATAGGTGTTTTGATGGAGTTCAGATAACATTCTTTCTCCAGCATCTCTGACTACAACTTTATGTGTCCTCTAGAAACACTTATGTAATTGCAGTGCACTTCTGTATTGTGTTGCATTGTCTGTACCGGTAATGTGTCTTCTAGATGTTTTCTGAATTTGCTTGTGTTTTGCACTTTTGCATGTGTTTTCTTATGTTGCAGTACGCTGAGCTCTCAGGGTCTTCCAATGTAGCACAGCTCTCTAACTTACCTTGTTGCAGTTCTCAATAACATGGGAAAATTCCTTTAGTCGCAGATAACATAGTGCTAGGTTGAGCTGTGACATCAAAAGAAAATCTTGAATCTTCTTCTGTTGTTCTGCTCCAGCGCCACACTCCATCTCTAGCCACACAACTATGCGTTGGTACTGGATGATTGCCTGGTGGAACAGCCCGACCTTAAGTTTGAAGACAATAAACTAGTTAATATTGTTATAGGAGGATATACAGTATACAGAAATTCAGGGGAAAGCCTGCATCCAAATGTACCTTGAAATATCTATTCCCTTTAAGCTTAACTACAGCCGCCAATTCCAGTTTCTCGGTTAAGTCCATTTCCCAGGGTTCTTTGGCCTTTGAAAAACAGTTTAGATTGCATCACATGAATCTAATTGCAAATGTGTGTTTCTTGCTTTTCAGCTCACATAAATGAATACATTGTACTAGCCTTGAATTAAAAATAGTAGTAGATAAAGTAACTTTAGCTTCAATAAAGACAAAGCTCACCTTTTGAAAGTCTTTAAGGGTGACTTCATATACAATATCTTTATTTGGTCCAATCTTGAACTCTGTTTTACCTTCTCTGCCAAAGCCATACCTTTAAAGAAATACAAATACAGTATATACAGTACAGTATATTAATATGTAGCCAACAGCAGTGTGCATCTACAGCATAGGTGTCAAATGTGTATGTCATGGTATGGCAGCTGCCGTACCATGAAATAATGTTTACAAAAAATAAATGAATAGAATTTTCCTTGTATAGCCTTATTATTGTTAAGCTCTACAATATCATATAGTCCTATGCTTGCATAGGCATAGAAACCGGGGCGGGTGGGACATGTCTGTGAGGGAGAACATTTAACTGTAGCCTAAACTTATTTTGAAAGCATTTTGATTTACTGGGTTATTTCACCAGCTTTACACTTGAAATCCTTAACAAGTCAACTTTGGATGAGGTAGTATAACTTTAGTCTCATATAAAGGGCTTGTACAGCCTATAGACAAGACAGACAAGCAGAACATTTTTAATGTTGACCATTTGATATACGTACTTAGGTTTTAGGTAAAGTACACAGCACTCTCCTTTCTGCATCTTATCCATGGCACGGTCCACTCCCAGAGGAACAGCTTTATCCTCAGCCTCTCCAACAATAAAATGCACGTCCCTGGAGTCAAACAAGCGACCCCCACAGCTTCCCTCCAGGTGCACTGTAACGTTCATGGCACACAATGAACAATCAAGGTCCACTTCCTGATTGGGTTATAGTACCCACAGAACTTCTACAACTTACTTAGCCATTTAAATCATATATTGTGGTTTTCATTGCTTGCTACAGCAAGCAGTATCATTGGCATATAATGAAATATCAGTTCATTATCACATTAAGTCATTCTTTAGTCTGTTAAAGAGTGTAAATGTCATCCGTTCACTGCCCTGATCTAATCACCTAATGGCCTTGGGCACAGTGATGTGCAGTCCTATATGGTGGATGCTGCCTGCCTGTGTAGCAGATGATCTGTTAAATTTAAGGATGCAAAATCCCCCATATGACAAACAAGTGTGCTGGTTTATATACATCCTCATAAGGATGTAGCAGTAGTTGCAGCTAGGGTTGGTTTGATGAACAGAAAACATGCATACTGTATTGGGAATTGTTTTCGGGGTGGTGGATACAGTCCACAAGAAAGCAAGCACCTTTACTTAACACTACTGCTACACCACCAAGTCAAATGGCTAATATAGGCACTTTTTTAGTGACATCGCAAGATGACCAGCCATCAAAGCCAATAAGATTTGCAGATTTAAAGTGTGTTACTTCATCTACTATCTTTAGCTATCTCAGAGAAGACACGCAACAGGCTGCAGCCAAAGGCTGACCTCATGGCAATAAAAAGCAATCACTTTTAGAACAGAGTGAAATAGGCTGTCTCAATTTGTGCTGCTGTTCCATTGATAGTGAGTCACTATCTACGGAAAACAAAGTCATTTGTTTTAATTAGTGAATGAGTTGCACTGGCTTGTTCTCAACAATGAGACACATATTAGTCATTAATGTAAGGAGGGGATAATAACCCTAATAGAATTAAAACACATTTGCAGCATGTAGCGGCTCTAACCAGAGGGCCAGGCTTTGACACTAATTGTGAAACATCAGTGTGTTTTCTGTGACTGGTGGAACTGGTGGTTTGGATGAATTGTAACCAGAAACAACCACCTCGCCTTCACTTCCATTTAAAATGATCAAACCATTTGTATCCAAATACCATTCATCTCTGATTCAGAACATGTACTTATTCTTCATTCACCGTATTTGTTTTTGAGAAATATCAAAGTGTTCTGTTATGTTCTTGTATGTAATATTTCCTTCTCAGTGGATTGTTGGTTAACCTTAAAGGGTCACTGTTCCAGTTTACTGGGGTATATTCTCTTGAAGATTGCAACTACTACTGCGGTAGGTGTCCATTTGTGACACAGCCGTATTCTCTTCTCAGAGAAACAGCTGCAGACATATTTACCATCAACTGTGGAGCCATCATTGGGGTTAGTATAACCATCCCCTTTAACCTTGATCCGTCTTGTAATGCCCCCATCCTCTGTGAGCGTCTCTCCCTGGAAGCTCAGTAGCTCCACCTACAAACAAGTAAGCTTCTGTGGACCATCTATACAAGAAAACCAACTGCGTGTGTGATGCAGCTTCATTGCTGCGCATGCACAGCATCAACAACAGTGCTCACCTCAAAGAGTAGTGATGCATTAGGAGGGATTTTGGGGGGATTCCCAGCAGAACCGTAGGCATATTCTGGCATACATAATAGCATGCACACTTCTCCTTTCTGCATGGACAATATGGTAATATCCCAGGCCTTAATTACTTGCCCTGTGAAAAATAAATATCAGTTCACTTTTAATATGAAATGGACATTTTTAAAAATTGACAATATAAGGGTTGATCCTAATACTGCATGGGAGCTGTGAAGGTGTTTGTTTTAATTGCAAAGGTGAAAAAAGGGAGAAGTGTACATAGTTGGGACACTGTACACAACAAAAGAGTGTATTTCTTAATGATTGTTGGTTTACCCTTTCCCAGGTTGAAGCAGAAAGGCTCCTTGCACCGAAGACTGGAGTCAAACTTTTTTCCGTTGAGCAGCTTTCCAGTGTAGTGCACCTTCACTTTATCTCCGATCATAGGTCTGTCTCCATCCACCCCCAGACGTTTTATAACCTGCAAACGCAGAGAAGAGCCGCCAGGCCCACTAATCACACTTTCCAGGAATAACCTGATCTTTACTAAAGTAAAGAACACTCTTTACTAAAGTAAAGATCACAGGAATAAATAAGGAAAACACCAGTCAAATGAAATACCTTGAGTATTCCTCTGTCTTTATTAGGTGTTATGTCAATGCCCTTTGCTGCAAACACAGCGATAGCCGAATGACCATCCGCTGACAAGTCCTTATCGGTGGTCATATCTGCATGTGGATAAATACAAAATCCTGCATGTTAGTACATATATATTATATCTAACCTCAAATGCTTACAAGGGCATACTATTGTGAAATCCACATTTTTGCATACATTTGGAAATGTACACAATGACATTATGACATTTTGTATTCCCCATTGCCAATATCCGCAACCTTGTAGGATTTTGTTTTTAATTAAATATTGCCCTGCCAATATTTGTTATCATATATGCCATGTTAGCATATGTTATAAAACAAACACAATACATGTATATTTGTTTTGTGTGACAGACACAAGAACATTTAACAGCTTAAAAACAGCTTGTAAAATGACATGATAGTTTTAAGATTTAGGCCAAATGCAGACCCAAAATAGCTTTTCAATTTAAATCAGTGTGGGCAGTCAGGGTATCAAAGTCCTACTGTCACATTGCCACGCTCCTCGTATTGAAGTGCACAAGACCAGAAGTGGTCATGAAATTTACTAAATCAAAAGTTATTATAGCAGAAGTCAGCAATGGTGTTGTTTCTTGCACTCACATCTAACTGAACTAGACATAAATTGCCCTGGATCTCTCAGGAATATAAAAATAATAATAATTACATCTGACTTTATTAAGCCAACATACAGATCACAGCTTGGTATATCAACGTGGTCAAAGCCAATATCAAATCATGGTTTGTATTTGGTTGAATAAAGTCAACATAACACAGCATACAACACATACATTCCAATCCAAACATTATGCGTGTAGAACTAATGTAAATAATTGAGAAAGTTTTGAAATTCTGCAATTTGTAGATGTAATTGTACTGTATTTTATGTAATTGTACTGTATTTGATGAAATGTATGTATAGCATCAGCAACAGTGTAGCTTAGTACCAAATAACAAACCTAATCATGCACTGGTGTAGGTCATAATGTAGAATTTATAATTTGGTAATACCAGATGCTTTTGTTCAAATTAACCATCGGGACTCAAAATACATTGATGCAGCTAAAATGAATAACTACATAAATGACGGGGGACTATTAATACGTTATGGTATGGTAGGATACTGTACTTTCTGTGTGAAATATAATTTTAAATACTATAAAATGTGCAGTCAGAAGTTTGGAAGTATAAACAAATGGTTGCTTGGATCTGTGCAAAAAAACTGGACATGGTATACATACAACAACAATACATACAACATAATAAGCCTTGAAGAATAATACATTTTAGGTGTGGGGGTGGGTCCATGGAGTCATTAGTAAAGAACATTTAGAAGCTGTGGCAATGGAAAATATAATGCTGTGTTGTTGCTGGACACTTGATAATTTGCACCGGAGCCAGTGCTGTCGCAGTAGCATCTCAAGTCCTGCCACCACCCCATTCAGTTCAAAATCAGTCAATTTAAACTAATACTGAAATGTCCTCGCTAAACATTTATAATTTCTGTTTATTACAGGTTAAGGCAACTGACCATGGGACATTGTTTAAACTGTTATTTGTTAAATGATTAATCCATCATCTTCTTTTTCACAGAATATAATGTGTGATTTTGTACTTTTTACATGCTTAACATAATCATAATAACTCTACACTCTAATAATAATAACATAATCACTCAATCAGTGTACAGTACATCCAGTTCATGTGAGATGTATACTGTATATGTCCAAACCGCCTAATGTGGGAAAGGGCTTTCTTGTAGAGAACGCAATGTACATGATGCTGCTGGCAGCATTTTGCTATTATAGAGGAACCCTGAATTGAGCTAAAACATGTATACTTATAAGAACCTATAGAATGTTATGTAAAAACACTGTTAAAGAGTGCTAAATAGAAAAATAACCACCCTTGAGACAAACCCAGAGTGAAAACAGATAAACGGCGTGCGTGTGCGTGTGTGTGGGGCTGCCTACGAGTGTTCGAACACCATGTTCTTTCTATTCTGATGTCCATGATGCAGGCAAGTTAAAGCAGTCGTAAACACACCAGGGCACACAGTATCACTAGGGTGAAGTCACTGATCTAAAATATTCCAGTAACAACTTAGATTCCATCATTTACAGCATGTGGCACATAGCTAATAACAGATGCCTTTTTAGGCTAAGTGAACCAAGTAAGGCCTGCCAGTACACCACAATGCAGTCAAGGTATAGTGTTCCCTGACTGAGCGACACAATGAGTGAAGAGTCAGTCAATGCATAGACAGAACCAGCCGGTCTGCATTCTCTTACAATAATATAAAGAAATGATGTGCTGAAACAATGTATTTCCAACACACACAGTGTTCAAGAGATGGATGCAGTCTCTACAGCATAGAATGAAGCATTATTAGAAATAAGGAAGGCATTCTGAGTCTAAGCCCAATTCTGCCCTGGATAAGTATAGACTTCAGTGGCTTAGAGAGGGAGTAGGCTGTTATTGTATTGTAAAACAAAATTTTGACTCGCCTATAATTTGCATCCACATGACATTACCTATTTCAAAAGATACTGTAATGTAAAATTACAATTGCAATGTGAGGTTCTGTAGTATTGTACCATATTCAGTTCACTGTATAAAATGAATGTGAGCTAGTTCAAATAGAAAAAACGCTCTGCGTGGTATGGTATTTTTCATGTAAAAAGGGAGAAAAACACTTTGAGCATAATGTATTAGATTAAATATATTAGTTATCATCCTTTGTTCCTTCCTTCCTTTTCCAAATCAGCTTGTAGTTAAATAAAGTTGCAGTATTGTGTAGGCCTAAAGTATATTATTAGATATAAACGAAATAAAAACAAATAAGATTTTTCAAGATATTTGTTATTAAACAAAAGTTGGATGCCTCCAGCATGACATTATGACAGTTGTAACATTCAATAATAAAGAAGATATAAATCATAAGAGAAACCAATATTAGTTAACCACAGGATTAGCCAGGTAAAATCATGATAATGAATAATGAATTAGATTCATAAATTATAAGAAATATTAAGATACTGTATGTGTTTCTACATTAGAATGTGTTGTGTCCATATAGGCTACTATACAGATAAATATGATATGTTTCTTCTTGGTGCATTTGGGACAATTTCATTTATGGCAGAAAATCAATATTCAACCTCCAATAGGAGGTAACATGGGCTATAGGGTACCACTGTTGTCTAGTCACACACTGGTAGAGTCCTTTACTTGCTTTTGGACACCACCTTAACCTGAAGTAGGCACCTTTTGTTAAGTGGTCAACCAAACTTTAAATATAAAGTAGATCTTGAGACCGTGCATATCATTGAAGTTGGATAACTTAAGCCAATACAGTAGACTATTCAATTCGTCGAAGAAAACTGAAGTGACATACCAAAATACTTAGTGTACAGATGTACCAAAAATGTTTCACGAGTAAATGTGAATTTAATTTTGTTTACTTTTATCCGCTTTATGCTTCTCTTGATTGGTTTACTTAGAATAATATTAACACAGACTTACTGTTCTTAATTTCCTTTAATATGTTCCTCCTTGACGCCTATGCTGTTATTGTGACCTGGTGAAATTCCAGCCGGTATCGCAAAGGGTTCCTCGCATCTATTCCCCTTAACTCAAGCCCGCCCTCTCAAATCCATGGTACTGAATGTTCTGCCCATAGTTTTTTACGTGCTGCTCCAGTGACGATCAACATGGTCGAGTACTCACCACATGGAGCGGAGAACACAAATGACACTGAGGAAAGAAGGCGGGGAGAACGAACGGGGACGGTGTTTCGTGTAGAATTAAGGGCAGGTCTTGGAAAGTAGCCACAAAGTAACACAATGTTCCGGCTGCACTGTAGCAGCGCATGATGAGAACACTGTGTTCCAACAGACAGCCTGACCTGTAACCCGTTCTGTGCCGAGCGCAGTGTAGCTGCTCAGCTACTGGGAACATGATGTACTGCACCTAGTGTGCGTGCTGTGCTCACGGGCTAAACACATGCAACACGTGCTAAAACACCAACAGTACACGAGTTGGTCTTCTGTAAGATGCCTACTAGGTTCCGGGATATTAAAATATAAGCGCCGTCTGAAGAAAATATCTTTAATTGTAGTTCATTGTAGACAAATGCAGACGTGTAGCTGGATAATATAGGCTACAGTGGTAGTCTACATGTAGGTCTACATTTTCCAATGTAGCCTAATCCGTTTTTTAGGCTGTTCTCAATTAGCATTTGCCTTGTCAATCAAAATATAGACATAACTAGAGCAAAAGTAATTGTTGGCGTAGTTGTTGGTTAAAAGCTCCATCCCTTAAAACTACTTGTGTCTGACTGGGAAGTAAGGTTTGCCCCGATAGTGGCTGTCTCTTCACGCTCGCTTTCCATGCATCAGCTCAGCACATTAGGTATTGCGACACTGGACACAGCAGAGCTCTGCTTATCACAATATTACAGCAGATATGTTTTGTAGGCTACAGCTTGGGGACCCCTACGCCTGCGCAGTATGGATAAATCACATTACAGCAGCAACACATAGAGGCAGGCCTATATGCATGCATTTTTTTCGACTATGCAAGTTGGTAGGCTAAATATTATTTGCTTTTCATGCATTCATTAGTCAAATATAGTAGATTACCTTTTCTTCTACTTAAACGGTTTCTTCTACTTAAACATATCTACAAATGATCATGCTCTTAAGTGCCTTAAGTGTCAAATGAAACTGTTTGAAAAAACAAAATAATTGTATTAAGCCTACATCAGAATAACAATTATTGTTTCATGTTTAGTTGAGGTGAATAACGTTTAGTGTAGGCCTGCTATGCAATGTCATCTCAACCAAAAGATGATGACAAGTTGTTTTTATGTTTTATTTTATCAAATATTATGTTTATAGGCCTATATGCTGCAAGGTTAGACATTTGCTCATGCACCTAGGCAGTTTATATTATCAAACTATTACAATGAATATAGGACAGTGTGAACTCTATGACTGTTATGTTATATAAACACATGAAGGAAGATGGCTATTTTTGTGCAGCATGATTCATGTTGTTCAATATAATCAACTAATTATTTAACTTTGACATCGGTGCTGTGTATGTGAAAATATATTAATTATCTTGAAAATATTCCTTGGTACTGAGTCCTCGCAACACCAATATTATTGTTGTGTTTTTTGAAGTGTATTATGTCCTGTGTATGATAAACCAATGTATTTCAATGGTTGTATAATAGGCAGTATCTTCAGTTGGTGTCTTCATAAAATAATGATTTCTTAATTTCTCCCCCTAGCAGGGAGCCGGTGCTTATGGAATGGATCACAATGTGCTTATTAATAATAACAGTGGCGTAGCAGTGAAAAAATTGAAATCCTACAGGGATGCCATAAATAATAGCTGACATACATGTGTACATGTTCAATAGCCTTATTTTCAAAATGTGTATAAATATGGGAACTGGTAATGAAAATGTTATAAAATATATTGTTGTCATAATGATTGTCTTAGCATAACAAAAGTAAAGGGGAGAGTTCATTCAAGGATATAGTCTGCACCGTCATCAGGAAGTGAAACAGAACAGAATGTGCTGTACTAATCTGATTGAAAACACTGCCCTGAGTGGATGTATGAAAAAAGGCAGTTCATTTAAACAGTTTAAAAGAGACTCCTATGAAAACATTTGAAACATATCACACACTGGATAATAATATGCTTAGTAAAATGAAAGACAATATAGTCCAACATTGAAGTAGGCATTACGCCATTGCAGATTTACTGTATTTAACAGAATGTGGCTAAAACAAAGTCAAGCAACATAATGCTTGTGTTACACACAAAATAATTATATCATACTGGCAACCTTTCATTCTTAAACTTGATAAACTTTAGGGCAAGGTCCCAGTTTACTACTACTTTACTACTTAATAACCTATGTATATGGTATCCTACTGAATAGAATAATGTCTTTTAATCCAGAATTTCTCTCTGACTTTCTATAAAATGACTTATATGTTAAAGGCAAAGATTTAGAAAATCCTTTTTAAAACTATACTGTTTTGACAGAATATGTTGAGTAAACATACCGGATCTGAATTGAAGGTTCTGTATAAGTTATGTTAACAGCAGCGCCCAGATATTTTCTATAAAACGTATAGTGGAGTAATTACACCTTGAGCATAGAATGACATCATATACAATCTCTCTGTGTCTTGTAATACAAGATCCTGCAGCACATATGTCGGGTGTGCTGCCACATGGGTAGCAGTGAAAGTCAGGGGCTTCGATGGACCAGACCCGGGCAGCAGAAGCTGGCTCTGGGGACGTGGAACGTCACCTCGCTGTGGGGGAAGGAGCCAG
>JAODTR010000020.1:28938-48259 GCA_025399935.1 Amblyopsis rosae
GCGGGCGGCTTTGGTGCCGCTGCGGTTTCTGATTGGGCTAGGCCCGTCCATGGCTGCTTGCAGCTATATTTATTATTGTTATTATTATTTGTATTATTATTATTATTGTTATTGTTATTATTTAGCACGCTCCGATCGCATACTCCAACAAGAAGGTGGCGGTAATGCGCTTTAATATTTTAGCCAATTGCCATACAACCCATACCATACCCTGAAGAAACTGGAGTAGAAGAAGAAAGCGGTCCTTCCCCATCGATACCTCGCTTCTTGGAGGCATTGCTTTTCAATCCTGGTCGTGCGTCAATTACTGGTATTATACATTTTGCTTGTTAATGCTTACCATTTTAATATTGCGACAAATTGGTGTATTTATATTGATTTAATGGCGTATGTTGTGCAACGTTCACACTTAACTTGTGTTCCTATTTTGGATCACTTTGTTGGGCCTAGAACCTTCGATATAGCGTGTCAAACATTAGCTTAACCAACATGCCGCGTAGTGTGCTTTTGAACACGTTAGGTCTCCGTTCAACGTGCTTTGTGCGATTTTGTGGTTTGTGGTTATATTACCACATCATTTCACACTGTGTAATAAATAGCAATGTTGTAGTAGTCAAATGCAGCGTTTTGCTCCGCTACAGCAATAGCCTAGCCCTAGCCCATAGACGTGTAGTAGCTAACCTCCTATATAGTAGGCCTACTACCGGTACAATATAGTATTTCAGTATTGTTTTAGCTAATGCTAAAATTGTGCTAATGTTGGACAGGACAGTACGGTATATGTTTATAAAGTGAAACGATATATTTACTAATCAGTATCGACAATCACGGGTGGAGTTTGGCGCCGATCCGTGGATAACGAATTGGAAACAACAGAAGCGACTGGGCCTACTACACAGCTTCCTTGTACCGTAGTGTAATATTATCGCAAAACTTTTAACATATTTTCAGTAAGTCCGGAATTGTCTGCAAGCCTAATTTATTTGCCTATATTTTTGCCACGTTTTTAAGTTTTTTTATTTTGTATTATAAGAGTTTTGCCTGTCCAATACTGCAGTTGCAATTATTTATTTTATTTATTTTGCCCTCAAAACACGTAGTAGGCCAAACGTGGCCCATACCGGTACCCATTAAGGCAGCACAGTTCATGTATGTTGTTGCTATAAATAGCTAAATGTTAAAGAAGCAGAATTGAGTTCTGAGATTTAATGCTAACATTTTCTTTTATCTTTTAGGACATTCTTACAGAAATACTACTTTTGGGTGACTTGAAATGGGAGGTATGATATAAAATGTTCCTGCTTATGTATGTCTAGCAGGCGAATGCATTGTCCTTGAGTTAATTAGTAATCTTAATTTTTGTCTTGAAGCGAGCCCCTGGCAGCTCCAGGCTACTTTACTTTAGCGCTGCATCCAGTTGACTAACATTTAAAACACCCAGGTGTGCCCCTGGTGTAGGTTTGGACCATACATGTAGCCTATTATTATTATTATTATTATTATTATTATTATTATTATTATAGCCTGACTATTACATATGCATGTGTGGCGGTCTATACGTAACATTTAAGACAGGTCTGACGGGTCTAGTTACCGTCGGCACCAAACTACTCAAGACATGTTTATCTGCACACACCCATACAAATCTAATGCAATGTACTGGGGTGTACAGAAATCTATTTTAAACAATTTGCGACAGCCTGCACTTATTTGTAAAATATTACAAATAAAGATTGGGTTGCACACAGTGAAGGAGCCAAAAAGTCCTGACAAATTGTCTGGCTGACACCTGTCCCATGCAATGTACTAGGTTGTGCATGTCTGCTGCAGTTGATAACAATATTTTAAAAACGACTTTAGGTGTAATTTATACACGTATGTGTCTCTGAGTGTTCTTTTTCTTCTCAGACCCTGCACTTCATCGAGATTGTCCCCTTGACTGTAAGGTATATGTTGGTAACCTGGGTAACAATGGGAATAAAACTGAGTTAGAGAGAGCATTTGGGTACTATGGTCCCCTACGAAGTGTCTGGGTTGCCAGGAACCCCCCAGGCTTTGCTTTTGTTGAGTTTGAGGATCCCAGAGATGCAACTGATGCTGTAAGAGAACTTGATGGAAGGTAAACTTTTAAATCCATACTCTAAATAGTTTCATTCTAGTCTTTGTATGTTGGCACTTATGTAGTTATTTTTGTATCTAGAACTATGTGTGGCTGTAGAGTCCGTGTGGAGTTATCCAATGGGGAGAAGCGTTCAAGGAGTCGCGGGCCTCCTCCATCTTGGAGCCGACGTCCCCGGGATGACTATAGGCGCCGTAGCCCTCCAGTGAGGCGCAGGTAACCTTTCTTCTTAAAGGTTTAATCCTAATTGAACTATCTGTGGAAAACCAATTTTTATTCTAATGCAGGTATTGAATCTTGAAGCCCTGTTAGCATTTTAATAAATTATGAAATGACTAATCAGAGTGGCTGTTGTATCAATGTGGTGAGTTCTTAAGCATGGTTTATGCCACTAGAGGTCATTGTTACAGTAATGACAATTATATTGCTGCCATTTCTACAGTATCAGAACATGGATACATCCCAGCCCTAGCGCACAACTTTGTCACTCTTTCCAGTTAGCATAGTTTTGCAGAGCTCATCATTTGTCTATTATAACGGGCATTGATAGGTTACTCAGATTGGTCTCAATATTTTATTTTGACATAAAGAATGTTGTAGGACATATCTTAAATATTTTGTTTGTCAAATTAAATGCATGCTTATTGTTGGTGATAAAAGCCAACTATTTGGCAAGTTTTGCTGCCATTGTATAATGGTGCAGTTGCTTTTATTTTGTAAGCTGTTTTTTTTTTTCTCACGTTGAATATTTTATTATTCCCTGCCGTTTGTCAAAGTGAATGTTATCAGATTAAAATGTCTTCGTAAATGTTGTCAGGTTAAAGTGTCTTCGTTTTAGACTAGGGTAAAGGTGATAATCTGCTAAATGAAATCGCTTTTAAAGGAACATGTAAGTTGTAATTAAACTTGAGCCTTCAGTCAAAAATGGCATGAAGAAATCATGAGGTTTTTCTACAGATGTAAACTGTTTTATTTCTCAGTTCAGTTGCCATCTATATTAATAAAAACTGAACCCCGTTGCAGAATCACCTCCACGCTTCTCACCACCCTCTGAGTCAGTCAACTAGCCTTCTTTCAGCATCATGTGACTGCTGACCAACGTGCCCAAATCAGCTTGGCTTGTGTTGTCACATGACCCAGGCACACCGCCAGTCGTCAGGTTCCACCAACCTATTGGTTCCTGAGCACGCAGTTCCCAGCATCCTCCTCCAACCTTAGCCCAGTCGCCAGCGGTCCACCTCCCATTATCTACAAAACAGCATCTTTACTTTTCTTATTTTGAACACATCTATCTACGCGGAACAGCCGTTGGCTTACTCCCCCCCAAAAATGCAGGGAAAATCTACAACTACCCCTCCAACCAGACAGCCAAGCAACTCCATATCTCCAACATTCGCATCATGTGGCAAACCCTCTCTGCAATTCGACTTCCCTCACCATCAGTCTGGCTTCCTTGCGTCATTTCTATCTTGTCCAAATCCCCCAGAATAGTAAGTTGCTTTTATCATGCTCTTTGTAGTTTTAATGGGCTACTTTTAGCTTTAAAAGCTTCTTGACCAATTTCCGTCCGCTGTTATGTATTTTACTCTAAAACAGAAGCCCTTCCCGTAGAACTGAACTGCAAAACTTAAATCCTTGCGCAAAAAAAAAGCTGTGGTCAAGAAATTGCTCGGTTTGAATATTTAATGGATGGGAAGATGGTTGGGGATTTAAAAAAGCAATTTGGTTGTTCCTATGCTGAAGGCATTTTCATGGCTCGACATTAAGCAATTTTGCTCACTTGTTTAGCAAAATATTGTTTCCACTAATTGGCATGTTTTAAAGAAAAGGTTATATTGGTATAGGTTGAATACAGTCTTTGTGACTGCACTCCCTGTAGTGGAATGTTAGATGGGTTGTACCTTAATTTAGAAAGCTGCTAGCAACACAAATGTTAAACTAATAAACTAGATTTAAAATGAATGTATGCTCATTGTTTACTGCTAAACCTGGATACATTTTAAAAGTTTCAGCAGTATGAAAGCAATGATAGGATTTCTAGCCAACCTACAAGGAAGGGGTTGCATTATCAAGGAACATTATTCACTTGATTGCAGTGGGAATCTGGTTTAGTTTTCACAGCCTTAATGTCGAGCCCTGATTTTTAAAATTGCAAAAATGTTCTCCCCAATTCCATAATCGGCGTCCAAAAGTCAACGTTAATTGAAAAAAAAAAAAATCTGTTAGCACTACATTGAATGGGTCTGCCATGGTGCAGAAGAGCCTGTTGAGTCAGTGCCGCTTAATGTGTTAACACTTTAATCAATAATACCATGGGTTTCATTAGGGATGGAGAGACTATAATTATCCTGTGACCTGATTATGTTTACCTCACATTTACCTCTTAGATCACCGAGGAGGAGGAGCTTCAGCCGTAGCCGTAGCAGGTAAGCAATTCTTAAACGTGATTAGTGCTGGGACGATTAGTCGACGTCACCGGTTATGCCAATGTTGATTTGCAAAGAGTTCCGTCGCCTTGTGGCGTTGTGCAATTATGTAAACACGAAAGGTTTGGCAAACAGTTGATCCCCACATACAGGCGTTATGTCTCTCGCAACGCCAAAACACAATTCATAGCATTTTTTTGTATCATATAGGGGCATATTCAATTGTTTGTAAATCCCAATTTAGTAGCCTAGTTAAAGTTTGATTGGCTGGCAGAAAAGCTTTATTAAAGCTTTGTATTTAACATAAATGTAAGCTATAGCATTTTAAACTGTATTTAATTACATTGTTTGCTTTATAGCCTACATATTTCTGTAGACCTACTATGTTTAGTTTTTTTCTTTGCTAAATGGCTAAGTGGTTTGATATGACCTTCTACCACTACATGTCACACTAGGCCACCAGCAATAATTATCTGCATAGGAAATACAGTAGATACTCCTAGCCTATATATTTACCCTATTGAAACCATAATGATCTTGCAAGCTTCAGTTTGACTTAGCCATGAGAATCAGTCTGGAGAGGTTTCAAATAATGGCGTCTGTGACCAACAACTTATCGCAGTTATACTTTTTGATCAAATCGTGCAGCCATAGTTTTTACCCTCCCTGCCCCCTTGCTCTACAATCTCATCAATCTGATAGTGTTAAACGTTAACTTGTAGGCCATTTTACTCGTGTGTTAGAGGTCTGATTCTACAGTACCGGTATAACTGAACTGTCCTAAAACAGCCTAACACGAGAGTCGGGGGGGGGGGGGGGTTAATGCATCTGCTTTGGGTATGTTAGATTTGATAAAGAATGCACTAGTTGTAGTTATTCATGTTAGAATTGGTGTTACTCAAATAGAACACGTTATACTGTAAGAAAAAAGTTTTGGTATTCCTGAAATGTATTTGAATTTCACTTTATTTTGTTTGCTAAATGTATAAGGCACTAAATTCCTTTATAACAAGCTCTTGCATATTTAATGTCAGACTGTTAAGAGATTTTACCTTAAAATATTAAAACCAGTTAAAGGTGTAGTTGGTGATTGTAACATAATACACTTTTTGTGAAGTTAAGCAAATATCGATAATCTAATGTTTCTACACTGCCCTGGCTTTGTAATTTGGAACACAAAGGGGTACAACACTGTAAAACAATTATCATTAATCGTCAAAAAGGTAATCGTTTGGTTCAGCACTAAATGTGATAATACACTTTAAACAAAACGTTTGACTCTAATTCCTTGGTCTGTTACCTAGGTCTCTGTCAAGGGACAGGCGCAGAAATAGGTCTCTTTCCAGAGACAGGAACCACAAGCCTTCCAGGTCATTCTCACGGTCAAGGAGGTAAGTGTATCTACGTAAGAGGTGGATCTGAATCTGAATACGGTATTCAGATGAGCACAAATAATGGTTTTTTACAAATATCTATTTCTAACATTTTTATTTTATTTGTATTCGGGAAGAGAAAAGGTTTCTGGGTTTTTGTGAGTGCGGTGGATACTTGTGCTTTGCTGATGTGACAGGAAGATGAGAGAAGTCAAACAAATTATAAGAGCAGTGCTGACCACAGACGGTTTTTAAAACCTTATAACAGGCAAAACGTAGCTTGCTACATCTACGCATACATCTGCAACGTCACACAGTTGCAGATATCGCACTGGAGAAATGGAGCTATCTAGTAATGTTACTGTGCCATGATCTCATCTTTAAAGATGGAGCTGGTTAAACCATTGCTTAGGCTAGTGTTAGCCTTGTAACCTAGCCTATATTTTTGGTAGTGTATAAGTAGCTAGGTCTGAGTTTTTTTTATTTGATTAAGAATTGGATCTTCATTTGACAAGGATTGGTGTATTTGCATAGCGCTACTCTCCTCTTTTGCAGATGGCAGGATCTATTAGCTGCATTTTAGCTCAGTTGTCTTGCCTAGTGGCTAGGTGTTTTGACAAAAGTGAAGTCTGCTTAAACGGATTGCCAGTCTACTTTGTAAATATTAACAAGGATTTTGGACATACAAACACATTGGTGGGGCTTGGCATTAAGCTTTTTGATGCACTTGTCCTTTCGGCCATTTGTCATTCACTTGTCCGTGCAAAAAAAAAAAAAAGTTTCCGGGAAATAAAATGGTGACATTTTAGTATGAATGCCTGAAGGCATTTGTCGCCCTTTGGCATACTAGCCAATTTCTTATTTTACAATATAAAATTGAGATTTGAGCTACACTAAAAATGTAGCATTGTTTTTATCAGATGATATCACAAGATGGCAATAAATTACATCATATTGTAGCCTATTTATATGTAGGTTAGGTTGGGAGTACTAGTGTCTATCAGGTCAACTATTAAGTATATCTAAGGGTTATTTACAAGTTACCAGTAGCCTATAGTTAGTTATTTAAACTGAATATTTGACAAATATTTACAATATCCTGCTACATGTTCAACTAAAGTGAGACTTACTTCAGAGAGATTTATATATATTTTACGGAGCTTTAATTTTGAAGTCAAATCTCTTTCCCCGAACACGGCAGAAATGGAAAATAATTTTGAACTTTAATGAGACAAGAAACAAGCTTGACAGTGACCAGATAAAACACTGCAATAGTATTTTAACATTTCAGGTTATCTGACTGCACTTATGTTTTCCTGATCGCTACATCCAGAGGCCTACTTGTGAAACCTGTGTGTTAAAGCACTGTACATAACACTGTCTCTGAGCTATCTGAGCTATTTTCTCTGACAGAAATATTTTACAGAAGGCAAACATCTTGTACTCCCATAGCTTAGCCAGGTTTTAATTTAGCTCTGGTTTTATTTTTGTTTGAACTACGTTGTACAGTGCCCTTGCGTCTCTTGAAAGCTGCTTGGAAATTTCTTTATTTTTTAAAATTTTTTTTTTATTATGTCGCTGTGATTATAGGCTAGAATGGCAAAAAAATTATCTATAAATGTCAGACACACAAACATACACCAAGGACTTCAAGTTTAATATTTGCACCTGGAGTTTGTCTCACATGGGACTCAGTACGCCAGCACAACCCATGCAGTTGGATGGTTTCATGGGCACCTATATTTTTAAGATGAACGTTTCTTCTCCAAGAGAGTTATGCCAATTTATAAAATGTATACAAATACTTTAGCTGGCACGAGTATGAATAAAAATGGTGAAAACAGTGACTTGTCACTGGACTGTGGAGAAGGTGCTTTAACGTATATTTATTTCCCCCAGCCGCTCCAGGTCTACTGAGAGGAAGTGAAGACCATGGACTGCGATCCAAGATTGAACTTTTATACTGTTTTTTTTCCCCTCCCTTTTTAGACCCCTTTCCCTAAAAGCCATGCCCCCATACAGATGACGTAACCATGTGTCATCACTACTTAATTGGTAATTCTGTAAGGGCCTGATTTTTTTTTTTAGGGGGGAGGAGGTATCATTTGTCAATTGTTTGCTTTAAGAATGCCCCTAAACTCATTGTAATTCAAAAATGCAATTTCTATGAAGCCGTATTGTGCATGTTGAGACAGAATCCTGGAACATTACCCCATTATCTTGTTTTGTTTGTTTGAACTTGAATTAAAGTTGAAATGATGTTTTAAATTTATTTTATATATTTTTTGGCATTTATTCACTGTTTCATCTGACTAGACTAGATGCATACATAGCCTGCTTAATGCCAAGAGAGCTAAAAGCAAGACGCCATTCCACCAGATAATCTGCCTCATGATGGTGGTTCAGTAGCTGCAGCATTACATCTTGTAGTCTGGTGCAATAGCCTCATCGTTTAGTAATACCTGTATTTATGTAAGGGTTTTATTTTTAAAAAGAATTGAAAATAAAAATTGCTTCATATTGGTTGACTAAATGTGTTGCTGTAGTAACTCAAGGCTTTTCAATAAAATGTAACATCACATTCCTTCTATCTTGTGTCCTGAATACTTGAAGTTACAATACCTTGTTTAGCTAATAAAATTGAGTGACTTTTCTTGGGGTTTGTTGATGCAATGTGCATTTTGAGGAAGTAAGAGTGGTTGTTGCAAAGTATCACAGGAAGCCATCGTTAAGTCTTGCACAGCATATTTCCATGTACAAACCTACAGTTGCCTTAGCAGTTGGCTAAGGCTGACACCTGTACAAACGTGTTTGCGTTGTGTGGACCAGTTTAAGGTGAGCACTTGGCATTATTTTTATATTAAGCATTTGTGTGTAGACTTAATGGAATAAGGGTGATGGCAACTGAGTAAAATTTGCTAAATTGTAAGTGGCCACCTTGTGAGTAATTGCAAATATGTATAGCCTAATTTGGGGAATTTGAGAACAAATGTCATGTATTATAACCATTTGATATGTCACGCCTTAGGTAAGAAGGATAGCCATGTCTATTGAGAGGGCAAGGAAAGTTAAAATGGGTTTGTCACCCAATCTGGCTTCAAGCCAAAAGGAAACCTGTGGCCCAGACGCTAGAATTTTTATAAATGACACTGCACAACCACGCCAAGCATCAGAACAAAACATTGGATCAGCTGATGCATTGCATTACCCTGACGCTGTAAAGCAGTCCTCATCAGAGGTTAGAACAAGTAGAAGAAAGCTTGGCTCCAGTCGCAGGAATAAAGTAGACCTGCAGAAAGGTGACAACTCAGACATGCACAACACAATAGAGGAAGTTGACAATCAAAGAAGTGACGCATCTTTTAAAAGCAGTGAAATGCATTCTAATACAAATGAAATGTTGCTAGCTTCTGAGCTAATTTGCAACATTGTACAGGAAGACCACTCAAATATACAACACAAACTAAAAACCCCTGAACACTTAAGCACAGGAAATATGACAATATTACAGATAGATGAATCTATTACTGAAGAAAATAGAGGTTTAGGAGAAACCCAAATCATTCACCATGGGGAAGTGAGGCATGAGGAAACTAACCAAGACGAAGTGAAAAGTCCCACCATAAAAGTGTTAAACAAAATGAGTCAGGAGGAGCTAAGTCAGTTGAGTAGGCATGGCAATTATTTGTATTTGCCAAGTATTTCTCACCAGTCACCCCACTCTCTAACAGCATCTCCAGAGGTGAATATTCTGTTACCCAAAAGTGAATCTTTGCTAACAAATGATCATGGAAAAGAGAATGACAAAAAACTGGATAAAACGATCACAAAAGAAATAATGTCCATAGATGCCATTGGGTGTATTCTTGATCAGAGTAGAAACACATTACCTAAAGAGCTACTACCAAACACTGAAATCAAATGTAATGTCAAAGTATCTGAAGATCTGTTTATACAATCTCATCACGCAGAAGATGTACATGTACATGATTCAATGCAAATTGAAGAAATGCATCCACTTCATGATCCCTCTGGTGGTAGCCAGCCCAGTGCCACAGGAAGTTCTGATGTTCTTTTAGGAAATCTGACTGGAGATTATGTTGATTTACAGGAAATGGCACAAACGGTTGTAAACCAGCAAGATATATTAAATCCAGAGAACACACATTTGAATGATGAACAGAGCACAACAGCAGAAGAAATAGGCATTGGAGAAAATCATATATATAAAGATGAGGACCAAGCAGGAAATTGTATGAAAGTTTCAAGTGCTCAAGATAGTGGGATCGAAAGATTCCCAAGGAAAATTGAATACAATGATTGTTATTTTCAAACACAATCAGATAGCTGTGTCTTAACTGGTGAGCAAACTAAATTGTCAGGGAAAAGAAGAAGGATGGGATCAACTCGTAGTAAAATTGGGAATATCCCAAATCAAACATTTGCATATGAAGGACTAAAACATAATGAATTAATGAAAGAGCACAAGGAAACTTTCGTGTGTGATGACATGACAGATTTAAGACTTGCAGTCACTAGTGGGCAACATTGTCCCTCATCTGAGGAAGCACATCATCTGAAGGAGATTAATGTCCTGAAAGTGTCCATACTACCAGACAATATTGCTCAACAAAAGACAAATGAAATAAGACAGGAAGCGGAAAACAAGGACATATGTTATTTTACTGAGGAATTAAAGAAAGAGGAAAGCTTCCAGCCACATGCCATTTTGCTTTGCAAAGAAAGTTCCGACATACAAGACATGTCATATGGCACAGACATAATCAAGTTAAGGAAGAACACATTAGATGATGGAGACAAGGAAGTATCTCAGTACCAAAACCTGAAAGAAATAGTATCTGATGAGAATTATACAGTAAAGAAACAGTTAAATGAGAGAAACTTAGCACAAGAAGAATTCAGCAGTTATGACTCTACACGTGGTACATTATTGCCCCATTCTATTGAAAATAAAATTGTCTTTGCCTACTCTTGGGATGATGTTAAACGTTCCCATAAGGAAGATCCCCCAAGCAAATTATTAGACTTAGAGATGCATGTTTCTGATCAAGACAAAGTGTCTAATGCAGATAAAGTGGATGAACTTCCAAGTCTAAGTATTTTGCCAAAAGCTGACCAGAACAAAGATGAAGTAATGGAAAGTGTCCTAAAACCAAAAGTTGACATGATCCACAAATCATCTGTAAAAGAGGAGTTGAATCTGAGAGTTGAGACTAAATGTAATACTAGTGACATTCAAGACACATGTGACTTGCATGAGGAATTAGAAAAAACTGAAATGACACAAGGTGTGACAGACATAACGTCTGCATCTTTAATTTCAACTCAATCATTGAGCCAAGATACTAACATCCCCATTAATATGGGTTTAAGTGAAGTTGTGAGTGACAGACATCTATCAATCATTCAGATGAGAGAAACGGATGAACCCAAAACAACAAGTCTACCTGTTAACAATGAAGTGACAGAAGAGGCACCTAAGGAAAACAAAGAAGTCATAGTACATACAGAATTTGAAGAAAAGTATGACACAATGCAAACTGAGATTGTAAATAGTTTACCAAATACTACACACATACCAACAGATCAGTACCATGAGCCAGACCCAAGTGTCTCTACTGCTGAGCAAAATCACGCATACAAATTGTCAGGGAAGAGAAGAAAAATGGGGTCAACTCGCAGTAAACTCCAGAGTGTCACAAATCAAACAATGACAGATTTAGAAGGACTAAACCAGCATGACGATATAGACATTAGGAATAACGTGTGTAGAGAGACAAGTGAGCTTCAGACATCCAGTGGCTCCACGACTGCACTTAGTAAATCCACATCACGTGAACACACTATTCATAACATCGAGTCCACAATACCAGAAACCAATATGTTTGATGACAAGACATATTTATGTCCTGCTGGCACAGTTGGGCAGCATTGTCCCTCACCTGGGGATGCTCAACATCAACCGAAGGAGACGAATGCGCTGGAAGTCTCCATAGAGGACAGTACTGTTTTTCAAGGGCATAAGGCAAATGAATTAATGCCAGAAGAAGACAAATGTTTGCTAGAAATTGTATATAACATATCTCATAAGGAAGGAAGGAGAAAAATGGGTTCCACTCTCAGGAGTCTAAGAGACAGGAAAAATGCAGGGCCAATAGACCACCAAGATGAAAAAATGGAAGGTGAACTGAACACAGACACGAATTATGAACAGTCTTTTAAAGACGAGTTGCATGAGGAATTGGAAAAGAGAGAAATTATCCAAAATGCAACAGACATAATGTCTGCATCTATAATTTCAACTCAAACATTGAGCCAAGATCAAAACATCACCGTTAAAGTGGGAGAATTTGTGAGCGACAGGCAACCATCAATAATCCAGATGCACTCAAATTCAGGTCTGCTTGTTATGACAGAGGCACCAAAGGAAAAGAACGAAAATGAAAAATATCACACATTGCAAACTGTGATTTTAGAAACCTTACCGGACACTACACACAGACTAAAAGATCTGCACCATGAGCAAGACCCAGGTGCTATGAAGCAGTTTAATGAGATTCAACAAACAGAGAACATAGAAAAGGCATTTCACAATGAGTTAAGTCCAGCTAAAATTAGAAGAAAGCTTGGCTCTACACGCATGAGCCTCAGACCCAGAAAGGAAAACTTACATACAGAAAGGGAGGATAATAATGAAGTGTTGGAAATTGCAAAGGATTTGGAAGAAACCAGATTATCTGAACCAGTGAACCAACAAACACAACTCATACAAGGTGCTGCTGCGCCGGAGATAGAGGCATTGGAATCAATGATGGTGTGTGAGTCAAACCTAAAGCCTATGGCTCATCTGCCAGATTTGGAAAGTGAAGGAACGCATATAGATCTTTGTTACCCATCAGAATCAGAGACTTTTCCTGAAAATGACACAAAAGTTCCATGCAGAAGAAGGAAACTGGCATCTAATCGCAAAAAACCAAGGCAGGACTACAAAGACGAATCAAATAGTAATGACAAAACAGATGACATTTATCCAAATTATCTGAAAAGCAACACAGAGGAAAATGCTGACTGTCAAATTAACAAACAAATAACAGAGGTAAGACATTTATTTTCTATTATTATGTATGGGTGTATTATTTTGTGAAATGTATTCTTTCACGTTTACCATGTCTGGAAACAGAAAGTAAGATATCGTGTTAAGAAAATAATTAATCTATAATATATCATTGGGATGGTAAAATTGGATACAATCCAGTCAACTGTATGCACTTTTGAAAGTATTCATAGTCATATTACATCAGTCCTCGTTTGTGGTAAAGCAAAACAAAAGGATCATATATTGTTTAACTACCTGTCCATTTTGCTTTTTAGGTGGCTACTTTGTATGACAAAAACAGCAATCAACCGTCAAATATCAACACAGATATAGAGAGGTAATGCAAGTCAATTAATTTAATTGAAATTGATTAAAAATCATGAATAATTTGTACCCACACCCAAAATATATTTTCTGAATATGTAAGAGCATAGTTGAATTCTTTTAAATGTTAGTCAACATAGGAGTTTGTGGGATAGATAGTTAACCTAGTAAAAAAGGGTGTGTAAAAGTAAATGATTTGTACAGAATGAAATTTACTCCAATACTGTTAACACCACTTTGTAGTTCAGCCTATTTACCATCAGATGCTCTAGGGGCATACCATGTATATTTATATATTTTTTGGCAGTTGGCAAATACCTCAACAGGTGACTCCTATTACACTCAAAGTTGACCAGCAGAAGAGAACAGAGAGATACCCTTCAGGTAAACATGTGCATACTGTCACATTCAGTTTAAGTTTGATGGTAGAGCAATTGTAATGTTTCTAAAAATAAAATACATGATGCAAGATTGCACAAGATGCAGTATAATGGAAAGGTGGTACAAAAGGTGATCTGAGAATTGCTGCCTTTTTGCAGGTCATTCACCTTTAAGTGACCCTGGAAAGTGCTACAATGTGGTGTTAGTTGGCAATAGCAATGTGGGAAAGACTTGCTTCATGAGAAGGGTCCAAAGGGGGGCATTTTCCACAGAAATCTGCTCCTCCATTGGTATATTTTTTATATTTTGCCTATACAAAAATATATAAAGGCATATATAGACAAACACATCAACATTTTATATAAACATCTTAGGCATTGATACGTGCATGAAGGCTGTGACAGTGGATGGGAAAACAGTGTCTCTGTGTCTATGGGATACAGCTGGACAGGAAAGGTAAGAAATGCACTTAATAGTATAATGATGCACCCTTTTTAAAAAAAAAAAAAAAGTGAAACCATTATGCAGTATGTCTTGATCATTAATGTATTATTTTTATACTCCAAAGGTTTCGCAGTATTACAAGACAAATCTTTCATAAAGCCCAGGTATTCCTGTTGTTCTATGACATCACCTCAACCGAGAGTTTCTCTGATGTCCGCTATTGGCTTAGCTGTATTAAGGTAAAGTGCTTTTTAAGCCTGTCTGTCGCAATTCTATTGCTGTCAATATTGGATAAAATTTAAGACATAAATAATAATACTGCATTTTTGCTGTAAAAAGAAAATACATTTAGTTAACTATACAAACTATATATTAAGTCTTTTTTTTATTGCAGACAACTTTTTGTATGAGTAAATTCATCCACCTGCATTTATATTTTGCAGGAGGGAGCTGCAGAGGATGTGATCATTTTACTTATTGGTAATAAAAATGATTGTAAACGACAGGTTGAGTCTGCTTATGGGGAAAGTCTAGCAAAGGTACATGACAAGACTGCGTATCTCTTTCTTTCTCTTATTTAGACAATACAGAATTATACTGTTTATGCGTGACAGGAAAGTATTTTCAGACATACCCATCTAAATCATTTCTCTTTCACAGGAACACAACATTGACTTTATGGAATGTAGTGCAGCTACAGGTGAAAATGTGATAATGTGTATAGAGACCATAGCAAGGTGCATATATGCTCTTCTATTATGCCTGTACTATTTTGTCAAATATTACATGTTACATCAAGTGTTGCATCTATTTGCTCAACTCAGCTTTTGTTGTCTACAGGCTATTGAGTAACAAACATGCAAAACAGGAAGACATGATGTTGCACAAACCTCAGATGAAAAATACATCTGGCTGCTGCTGATGATTGTGTTGCAATAGAAGCTCTACAGACGTTTTTTTTTTTTTACATTGCTCCCCATCTAATTTAACAAAAACACAATTTAATGTTTTTATTTGATTAAATCATTAAATCTCATAAACATCAACTACTTGCCTATATGCAGTTTAATATGCATATGAAATGAGCATACACATACCTGAACATAACTGTTTAGGCTCCAGTTGCCTTAAAAGCCCTAATTTATGAATAACTTTAATTATGGATTTGATTATATTAAAAGATGCTCTAACAAACAGTCTTGTAACAAATGGTTCATTCATGCATTAAGCCACGAACAGTTGTATTTTACCTATTCCATTGCATCATATGGCTTTGGCTTTATCACAAGTCAGTTAATACATGTTATTGACAGAATAGTCTCATATACATACATACATACATACATACATACATTTTATATCATTATCTTGATACACAATGCTGAACAATTGTACACTTGTTTGAATTATTCATGTTGATCACTAGAAAAATAAACAGCATAAACCGAAATACATTGTACATGGATAATTAATGCACAATTGTTTCCTCAGTAACATTATGTAAATCCACTGCCTTTGTTTCTATAGTTGAGCTCTTCATTTGTATGCCAGAAGGTTTCCCTTTTCTAGATGCATGATACTTTTGAATGGCAAGCATGACATCAGAAGCAGTCCAATGATGATGGGTTAAGGCATCCTCTAGAGTAAAGGCACCGTCGCGTGTGCGCCTCACTCCCCTGCATACTGCGGTGCTGTGCAGCTCTAACCCTAGCTCATGCAGTACCTTCCGCAGATACCTCTGAGTTTCATTTACACACTGCACTTCTGGAAGAAAATAACATTTTCTAATTTCAATATGGAGAAAGAACACGACTAGGCTTGTGTTGTGAGATCCACGTTTTCAGCCTGGATCCCCTACATTCAAAATCAGTCTTTGTCTGGTTAGTTTAAAAATTGGGATGGGTTTTGGATTAGATGGCAAAAACAAAACTCGATAAGACCCACAAATTGCAGACAAAACAGAACATTCTGTCTACTGAACATATCCAGAGATTGTTCTGTTGTCATGAACTGAACACTGGCCAGTTAGGTGGTTATGTTTTAATGAAGGGCATCCAGACTGAACACAAGCATAGACACACAAAGGTAGTATAACGCTTTGATATTATAAATGTTTAAATGAAATTATGTGATACTGCCAAGAATAAATCTATTTGAACTTGTGATCTGTATATGTAGATATTTACCTATTGTGAATTGGGGTGGCTCAAAATGTATACAACGGATGCCAGTCAAAATAGGGGGAGATTTCCCTTCTGGACCCAGTAAACCTTTCACAGCCATCTCATAGGCTTCCTGTGACTGCATATCCACATTAGAATACCTGCAATAAAGAACATGGTTCCTTGAATCTGACTTTTTCATTAAAATATAATTGGTATTTTAATGTTTACTATGGTAATACACTTACATTAACCAGGCCTTTTGATTAGCTCCCTGCAACATTGCCAAGACAGCCTCTATTTTGTCCTGGGTGATGTGACCTTATGGACAAATTTAGAGGTTGTGAGAGGGTCACATAATATTTGCACAAAATGTATTAATTAAAATGGGAGATGGAGAGACATTACATTAAATATTAATTTAAAATTTAAGTTTTTTGTCACACCATATGTGGACCTTTCCACAATTTGGCCTGTGTGTGAGAAATCATCTGTTGCAATCCCAAATTCACCCTCCAGAGTGTAATCCTGAAAAAGTACAAATCTATGTAAATCAGATGTGAAGAATCTTAAGTATTTCCACCTATGTTTGGCATGCAAGCTTACCTTGGTTGGGTTTGTTTTGTAGCGGTCATTGAGAGTTCTGTTTCCATTCCCAACACCCAGAACTAAGTGTAAAGCAAGCCAGGTTATAAAGTAGCCTGTTACGATAATTATATCGACTTATCGTGCAATATATGGACATAACCTCAATTTTTCAGACAATAATAATAATAATAATAATAATAATAATATTGCTTGTTGTATTTACACGAGTGTTGCTGACATAAGAAAGTAATAGCCATGTTGTACTGCTTCTCTGCTCTCATCTGCCTGATAGCAGGCAGTGCTCCACACACATACAGTAGACACAGCAGACAGCGACAGATGAAAGAAGTGTTCCTTAAGGTTTTAATGTGTTTTTCCAGACAACTGCATAATTCCAGTTTCCAGTTTTAAAAAAAAAAAAGCAAGCAATGAAATTGGTTTTAACCAATCATAACGAACAATTGATGTCCATGACAATAGCGGGAAAACATTGTTTACATGATTCTGACAATATTATTATTTACGGCAATTATTTCTGGGACAATATATCAAATATATCGCCCAACAAAAATAGTTATCTTGACAGGCCTATTAATAAGAGATCTAAATGGGAAAATACATGTACTAGGCAACACAGGTTACCCATCACTTAATAAAAGCTTACCTAGAACACCAGAAGAACATGTATCTAGACGATGGCCTACTCCGACTCTGATATGCCTAAACTCAGGTCCAGTCACTGAGAGAGAGAAAAACAACTGAAAAAAGCTACAAGAAATAAGAATCAAACAAACATAGACCTTACAGTGAGCCACAATGAGCAGTCTAATGTACATTTAGCGAAAATTACACGTTACAGGAAGCAAAACACACCCACCCAGGGGATGTCTGGCCAATACAGGCACATTAGTTGCAGTGAGGGTGATTTCAGTTGGCCCCTCTTTCCCACCACTTGGTTCTCGTAGGAACCTCACTGCCCGAGGCAGAGGCTGTGATGGAATAGTGTTTATACCTGGTGAGGTAACAAACTATACGAATTATATGTTCTTGGTTTCATGATGATGTGGATCAATGTAATCATGTGATTAACTTCACATTTCATCATCTTAATGTGTGCAACATGGTCTGCTCAATTCGGTTTACCTTCTAGAAGCTTTGTCTCTATCCTGTCTCTAACGAGTTTCCAATGGACGCCGGGTGGTTTATAGACACAAAACAAACCTTCTAACCGACGAAACATTCGAATTAAAGGAGTTGCCATTGTCAGCAGTACCCGGTATAGGTCATCATAAAGATTTTCAGTGGAATGTCAAACTATAACAGGCAACGCAACATCATTTCAAACTCGAAAAAACGATGGTTTACCGTACCGTAGTACAAATATGTAAAACCAAAAAGCCGAAATAAACCTGTTTACAAGGGGAACAACATGGGGTAATCGTGGAAAATATAAAGTTTTTGGTCACATGTAATCTTGTTTGCGCATGAGTACCGTACACGTAGCACTACACGGATGTCACGCTGCCATCTAGAGGACTGGAGCGGCTAGCTAGTACGGTAGTTTGTAACAAGCGTGTATGCAATATTATTATTTGATTGTATGCCACGGACAGACCTAGGTCTCAACTGGCCTCAACGTGATTTGGAGAACCACTGGGTGTCACGATATTAAAGGTTATGAAACCTGCAATACCGGTACGTTATTTGAAGCTAGTCAAACCTAACCAAGGGTAAAAGTGGACAATGCGCCGTATGATAAATATAACAGGTAAACCATGTGGCAGACTCACATTAGCATGTATCTCTACATAACACCGTTGATTGTCATATATATTTAGAAGATTAACAATGTGTGCGGTCGGTGTAGTGGTCCTATACTGTAACTGCACGTGAAAATTGACATACATTTTTGACTATCTTTCAAAATTTGTAACATAAATTCTCACTTTTTGGCCAATCTCACACGTGTTCTCGTCTCAGAATTACAATGTATTTAGGCTAGGCAATAAAAAAAACATTTTCAAGATTCTGCCCTTTGTTGTGGATTAAGGATTATGTCCCTTCTCCTCAACTCTCCAGGGGCTGTTGCTCTTTGTCTCTCTCCTCCTCTCCTCAGGGTCTCTGTCTCTCTCTCCTCCTCTCCTCAGGGTCTCTGTCTCTCTCTCTCTTCTCCTCAGGGTCTGTCTCTCTCTCCTCAGGGTCTCTGTCTCTCTCTCCTCCTCTCCTCATGGCCTCTGTCTCTCTCCTCTCCTCAGTGGCTCTTTTTGTCTGTCTCTCTCACCCTTAGAAAGACTTCTTCCTGGCTTTCCTGTTAACAAACTCTGTTACAATGTCATCAAAATCCAAGTCCATGACCAGCTGAGATTCAATGGCCATCAGTGACAGTG
>JAODTR010000020.1:48359-63735 GCA_025399935.1 Amblyopsis rosae
TCCCTTGCTGAAGCTGCTGCCCCCGCGACCCGACTCCGGATAAGCGGATGAAGATGGATGGATGGATGGATGGATAACTATACATTACTCATTACTGTAATTGTGTTAATATAGCTTCATACTGTTGTCTAGGACTTAGTTGCTCGGACTTAGTATTTGTTTTGGTAACCAACTCTATAATTGAGCTTTTAATAAGATTTGATTTGGATGACATCTTGATCATGTAAAATGATCATGGTTTTGCAAGTGCCCTGATTTGTTACACTGCACATTAGCATGGGAAGTTTATAATTAAAGCCATTCTAGATTCCATACTAAAAAGGTTTCAAAAACCATGAGCAGGTGATTGGACCAGATTCAACTTATTACAGCAAGAACCATATGACAATTTATGAACTTCTTGCAGTCAGCATCAACTGAACGACAGAACAGGACACTGATTGGCTGTTATTATTACAGGAAGACCACCTGTTTAGAATGCAATTCCCTTACTGATGTGCAGGAACAAATCACAGAGCTCATGAGATTAGGATGTTCTCACGAGACAAGTAGACACCATTACTGATACGAACGCTCAAGGGTTAAAAATATAATTTAAAGGGTGCATTTCATAGTTTGTTTGGCTTAAGTTCTTATATTACATGGTATAATTTAGTTAGGGGAAAAAAGAACAGAAGAATGTGACTAGCAATTCATCATGCAAAAGTGTTAAAAAATAAATAAAAATCAAAAAAGGAACATCTTTGGAAAGTCATAAGGCAGTTCTTTGTTGACCATGTGATGGACGTGCCAAGCATAAATGCATTGTTTTTAAATGTTGCAATGCTAAACAGGCAAGAAGAAAATATTAAAATGTGCTACTCCTAGATTGTAAATGTTAGCCTTACTGCAGCAAGTACAACCAACAAGAAATAAATAAAACAGAAAGTTTACTTATTGCCCTGTGGTTCCAAAACAAACAACTGCACACTTACCCTCAGTTACTGTACAAAAGTCAAAGATCTGAACAAACTAGATTATCTAAAGTCCCCTTTTTACATTGAGAGTTATTTACTAGTATACTGACATGACTTGGTTGCAAACTATACACAAAATGTTTCCATGCCAATTTGCCTTCAAACACATCAAGCTACCGTCATGCAGTGAAAAACTAAGACTCAGGTTCATTCTATGCCTTAAAACGGTACAGACCAACCAGATGAACTCTAAATATTACAACAAGAAAATGGATGCGTGAAAAGCATAGCAGCAGAAGCTGATTGGTGTTCGTGTTTCAACACAGACAAAGATGTTGTGGTATGTTTTCCCAAAGAGCAGCAGAGAAATTGAAAGCCATAAGCATGACGGTTTGAAGTGGGACGGCCGGCTGCTTGCCTTCCACTGAGCACTGGCGTCCCATGTGGTAAGGATTGCCGTTTTTCATCTGTGGTTCCCCCCTTGCCTCAGCGAAGGTGTGCACTTTTGCAGGGCCGTGGTGTGCCTTTATGTGCACCTTAAGGTAGGAGGCAGTGGAAAAACCTGGGACCAGGAGAGGAAGAAAGGCAAACATTGGACACACAAAGCCTCGAGTGAGAGGAATGGTCCCAGTGGGGGCTCAGGAGTATCCTTTATAGTTTGCAAGATAAGATGCTACTGCTTTGACACAAAATGTGTTATTTCGCTGCATTTTTCTACCTTCTATACAGTCCCACTACACCCAGCTTATCACTTTAGCATCATGATATCACTGATGTACATCTTTGAAGACCGAGTTTCACTATTATATTAAACTAAGTTAATTTGTGCTTGAGATCTCTGGTAATCAGCAGCTGAACTCTTGTCGCTCTTGCCCTGAGAGGGGGTATCTGCAAGTGGAAACTGCTACACCAAAATGTGGACTTGCAAGATTGTTTAACAAACTACTTTACCAACATTAGTTATACAAATAAACTGGATTTTTGTATAAACTTTACATACTAGTGGAAACAAATAGCACTATCTGGGCCAGCTTGAAGTCTATTGTATTTTTCTGGTCACATTACCCACATAACGTTTCTTTACAGTCATTATAGTTGAATTTTCTTTTGGATGTTTCATTCGATTTTTCGTGTCTGCAGCATTGAGAGATGCTCTTATTTCTGTCAAACAGATCACTTAATAGGTCTGTTGTGCCACCTGCCAAGACAATCAAACATTGCAAATGTCTTATAGAACACAGCCCTCCACAGTTATGTTCCACTTGCAACAACAAACAGGATACAAAAAAGAAATCTGACCATCTTATTGGAGGTTTACATTTATATACAATCACAAGCGCTGCAAAATCAGAGCATTCAAACAATCTGCATCTAAAGTACATCAAATTATTTTGACTGAATACAATTATGTCTTTAACCACCATTGTGAGAAATAATAATATTAATATAAATATGGGCTATAATGACATCTGACAAAATAGCTAAAGTAGTTAAACAAGTTAAACAATTTATTTGGCTCAAAACCAGTGCATAATCAAGCAACATAAAATGTAACTTTAAAAGAATGTATTGCTAATATACTGTATACATTCAATGCCAACCCGTACAATGTCAAGGTCAGTAAATGGGAAAATCTGGTAAATCTTTAATGCCCCTCACTGATGACAAAAGAAAACAGCCGTTACATTTAGGGTTTGTATTTTACAGCTATAAAGGAAGCACAATAACTCTGTTATCCTACAACAGAGGAAAATATCCTGTTCTCATTTAACTGCACAATATATTAAGACATTTGGAAAAAAGGCTACTGTATTTCCTCAAATAAAAACCAGGATTCCATTACAAGCTGGATCTCAGATAATGGCCGGGGGAGGGGTTGATACAAACAAATAATGGCCAGCCCCCATTGATAGAATACATTCCTTGTGTGTGGATTTCACATTGTTTTATATTTCGTGTCATATTTTCAGAACAGTAAATGCTACAAACTCCGCTGAAGAGATTGGTATATGGCTTATGTTATTGGACATAGCTGGGGCTGTACAAGCCAATGGCAAAGTTTCCTCTAAAATGTACTATGATATTATGCTGAAAACTGCATATTTCATCAAATATTTTTAGAATGGTAAAAGCTATAAACTCAAGTTTTTTCCCCTCATAATCCAGACATGCCACTAAATAGATCAATATATAGCTTGTGTCATTTGGCATGACACGGGCTGTACAAAACAACGGCAAATTTGCCACTAAAAGAACCCTTAAACTTTGTTCACATTGCAACGTACGTCATACGGCACAAAGCAGTCATTACACTACTTGAGACAGAAGTAGTAATTGCAACGCAGAACGATTGTGGAAGCATTCTGATAACACTACTGATTGTTATCATGATCAAGTAGCTCAAACAATGCTTTGTTATGGATTGCAGCTATTCATTTAAAATTCACAGTAAACAGTACAATAGTGTAAAATACTATTCACGTTGTCACTTTCAACTGGAATTTAACATTTACGCAGGAATGAGTGATATACACTACCACATATTTAGATGTTTTTGCTGAGATTTGCTTTATTTTATGTACAGCCAAGTCAAGTGTTGGATTTTTTTCATTGCATGCGTAGCCCTTCCCCCAAGCTCTACGCTGTGCTCCATAGGAAATGAATGGAATTACTGTGAAAAGATAAGCAACTACACATCCTTTATTTAAAAGGCATTAGGGTTCAGAGGGTTTAATTAATGTCTATGGCAAGTGTAATTTGTAGTAACATACCCGTGCCAGTAGATGGAAGTAGCTACATTTGAATAAACAAGTGGTAGAATTAGTATACCGGGTTGTAGTATAGTAGTGTATTAATGTAGAGAACAGACTAGAATAGGATGACAGGTAAAATGTACCGGTATTGCAAATTCATTTTAAAGCATTGCAGTATGCGAAGAACACTGAAGATTAATTTATCAAGGTAAATTGCAATTTACAAAAGTTTATGTATGAAAACCTGGTGGCATTTGATTAATTAATTCTGAAACACTTTGCTTTGTTGTCCTTTAAATCATATCTGCTGTTATATGCATATACAGTCTGATACGTATAAATAAGGACCTTTTAAGCCATTTTAATTGACATGGAAGAGTTGAATATTTATTAACAAATAAGAGGACATTTGAAATAAAGGCCTGCCTCTAATAAAGGCCTGCTAGCTTCTGCAGTTGAGGTAAATAAAGGCCACTATTTCAGGAAATAATGCATATGCATAATTCAGTGCTTGCTGTAGTGAAGCCAAGATGACTGGTGCGATGACAACTCGCCAGTCAGGAGGTTAACCACCTTGATTTTGGACTACCACAATAAGAATATTGTATTGCAGTCCTGGAACAGTCCATTGTATACATCATAAACAGACGATAAACCTGTGGAGGTAAGGGCCGGTATTTTGGGGATATTTCTACTGTAGCCAGTGGATAAGACTTCCTCTCCTGTCCACTGGTCATTGTTTACAGTCCGATTTCCAACTTCAGATGCAAGAATGTAGTTGGAATTCAGTTAATCTACTACACTCTTCATAAACGGATATCTACATATAAAAACTAGATTGTCAGACAACAGCAGTTTTTTTTTCTCTCTGAGATTGGATTTCGGGCAATGCGATACTCTTCACATGGACAGGATTAGTCAATAATTTTCAGACTACAAAAGGAAACCAGGGACCTCATGCATCAATAATTGCGCAGCTTTCATACTAAAAGATGGCGTACTCACAAAACTCAAAAGTCCGTACGCACAGAAAAATTCCGATGTATGAAACCATGCGTACGCCAGGTCCTGCACATCTTCCCTTCATACATCCCAATAGAAGTGTATTTTAGCGTACGTGCATGACCCTTTGACTCCGTCCTACCTCCCTCCACAAATGACTATGCGCCCATATCCTCATCCGTTGTCCAATATGTTTTATATATGTATTTAATGTGTAAGATGTCCTTGAGTGCTGAGAAAGGCATCCAAAATAAAATGTATTATTATTATCATCATCATCCAGCCGCAAAATGTGTAAAAAAATATTTTAAAAAATTCACTGACTGAGATAGATTGACATTTTGATCACAGAGGTGGCGGGCTTAGGGGTGTAGCTGAAAAGCCGAAACTGAGATACAAATGTCCACAGTTTCGAGTCGCGGTTCCGGAATACAGAACCGCGGTCCGCACACAGACACACACCCAATCTGCTACAGATGCAGCCTGTTGAGCTCTCATATACGTTGCTACTGTAATTAAACTACAATTTTAATTTCACATTTAGCTCAACACTAGATTACAACCACAATAACACAAACACAATACAAAGCGATTTATAGTATGCATTTGTTCTGATTCATGGAATTAACCCCCGTCACTACGATGTCGGATTATTATATTGCCTTCGCTTCTTTACTCAAACGAAACAATGTGGAATAATATCACACTTTCTTTAGAAACATCAATGCGTGTGTGTCATTTTGCTGAGAAATGACAAGACGTGCAGCGCGCACACACACAAATACTGAGTTGTCTTTGTGGGTGGGTTAGGCATGATGCAGCAGTTACCTTTCTTGTGGGTGTCTCTTTCATGAAACCTATCTGACTTGTGTCAATAAAATATTCATGATGTCCGCCAAGGTATGAAAACTGTCCAAAACTTTCCAGGTTATTTTTAATTAAGTCTCTGGCCGCTGTCTGTTTTGCCATTATGTGGTTCTAAACTGTTCGATCGTCTGCTTGCATTTTGTAACTTGTAGCAATGAACCTACAGTGTTCTTCTTAGTATTCCAAATTGTAGATTTAAAAAAAAAAGTGTCTATTTTAAACATGAATATAGCAGCAAACAATTACTATTTTCTATGTTAAGGATATAGTGGAATATTGTCCTTAGCTTTTTTTTGTTTACCTAGTGCTGGCTCTACAGCATAGTACGCATGTGTGGGCGGCAACAAGAATAGTGTTCTTGTTTGGCTGAGAAGCTGGTACTAGTGTGCCATCTAGTGGCAGAAAGTATAGAAAAAAATAACACTATTCTACTGAATGTAACCAAGGCCAGAAAAAATTCTGAGATTATACCGCTCAAAGGGAAAACAAATAATAAAACCGTGATATGAACCGAACCATTGCTCAAAAACCGAGAGTTTGTCCTCCAGTATCAGCAATAAAAAAAGTCCACGGAGTAAATGACTACAGGCAGTCAATGCATCGAGTTGCAATGCAAAGTCGATTAAGAGATGAGTTGAACGTGTGGCAGCTAAGCTCACAGGAAGAAAGGATGGCTGACTGGCTGTAATCATAGAAAGACATTGTCAGTAATATGAAAGAGATAAAAAGGATTACAGAATGATGTTGGATAAGTGATGAATTAGAACTGGTTAAAAAGTATATGCCGGTGCATGGATCCGTGCGTAATTGTCTCAGACATGTCTGTAATTGTCAGCAACAGCACATATTCTTAAACTGAGACAATTGCAGCGCAATCAAGTAAGATGGGGTGCGCAAAATGGTGACATAGAGAGGGTGACTACATATATAGGCCTATGTACTGTAACAATGGTCAGCCGGTTAACATTGTGCAGTATAGCCTACTCTTAGCCTACTCTAAGTAAATTACACTTTCCAATACCTCAAGAAATCTCCAGTGAATTATAGAGATCCCTTGAGCTCCTTGCTAAGGCCTTCGTTTGCGTCCCGATGGGGACGGAATCTGTCACCTATATTTATTTAAAGTTGATTTTTAATTTGTCACACATAAATATACAGTTGATAGCATTTAATGTTTGGGGTTTGGCTTTTCTGATGTTGTGGTCATCGGATTTGTTTTTTTCCCATTGACAACGCCATGTTGCCTTATAGTAACTGGAGGGGACACATATTTGCTGTGGTTTGGTACTTTTCAGTTTGAAACAGACACATTCTCACGGCAGCTCGAGACTTTCCGGTGCCCTCCCTCTCACGTTACGTTACGTTAATTTTGATTTGTCACACTTAAAACCAGCGTACGCAACCTTTTCGTGCGTACGAAATGTTGATACATGAGGCTCCAGGACACTTCCAGCACAAACATAATGTGCCACTGCCTACATTCTCTATCAGCATGAATATGCAGATAGAGAATAGGTCTATTATGATTATTTCTACCAAATAATCATACTAAATTGTACACAACCACCAACCTTACCATGGAAAACTGGATGCTAAAATGCTGATAATTTACCATGACTGATGTAAATGTGGTTATAAGGGGCTTAAGAGTGTATAGAAATGTATATAAAAATGCAACAATAGCAATAGAACATTGTGCAATGTCATGTGGAGTACCTACATTTCCTGAAATTACTCAGCTGCACACATACACAGATAACATTATCTGAAGATAGCAAGACAGTTCTAACAGCAGCCGTTGGTCATAACGAGCATCACGTTATTAGACTTGGTAGATGTCCTCCATCATGTATTGTTATCATCATTAAGTATTATTGCATATACTAAGGTAAAAATAATGTAATACAATAAGCTGTGAGCTATTAAACATTGTCGCTTAACAGGTACAATATAATCAACTCAAGTTTCAACATCCAAGTTAAGATTCTGTAAAAATAAAAAGGAAAATTTATGGATTGTTTTGGTTGGATAGAAAAAAGAAAATAACAGTTAGTAGATACATTTTTGATTGAAGAAAATGCTAATATTAACACACCATACTGTAGCGGGGGTTGATCCTTTATCATTTAAGGCAAAGATTCCTTGCTTGTAATTAATTGAAACGAAAGTAAAGCATCTATTGTGTTTTTGCTGATGCTATCCTTAACTCAACATTGTGATCCGTCGCACCACTAATATAGCTTATTTGTTTTCAATGTTTAAAATAAACACCGTCTCTTTTATGCCAACATAAGAAAGTGTTATGGCGAAAGCATATAGCTTTGATTTGAAATTTAAGCACAAGCATAACACACCACAGAAAATACAAATGTTATGTTGATTAAAACAATCAGATATAGCAGACTTGCCAATAGTGATGTGAAAAATTACCTTTGTTGCAAATGCCACAGTAGTTATGAGTTCCTTCACTGTGTTTCTTGAGGTGGTCTGTCATATATGCTGCCCGCAAGAATTTTCCACACACTTTGCAGGGTATTTTGTCTTCATGGCAAGCAAGGTGTGATCTCAGGCGATCTCTTGTAGCAAAAGACGCATTACAAATCTGAAACATAATTACTTGTCAATACATTTTCTAGTCTATTAAAATCCATACATCCAAACATGCAGTTACTGGACATGGTGACATGTTTCTTCCAACAGCTGGGCACGACAATATCGATGGCCCGGGGCCAATCAAACGTAACTTCGGGACAGAAAAACTAGCAACTGTATGAGTCGATATATTCAGGAGACAAATATTAGTGTCAACTCTCTTGTGTATTTATTTTCCCGCTGCCTAACAACAAGACCACAACTTGCCGCCACAAAGCTCCTAATCATACATGCATGCCTTCGAAATGTGTGGTGAGTATTCACCACACAACTCACTGTCCCGATCGGGCTATTGCAACAAATGTGAGCTGAGTTATAAATTCCCTGCTAGGGCAAAACTCCATCAACTTTTGCAAAACAAACAGCTGTGTTTGTTTCAAACTCTTTCACCTGGCTGGCTGTCGGCTTAAAAGTGTTTCTCTTCTAGGCTATTCTGGGAATAGCCTGTGTGTTTTTCGATTACAAAATAAAAGCTTTGGAACTGTACAAACATATAAAAAATGTGTGTTTAGGTAGGATAACATGTAAAATTTTAATATTTGTGAAATATTCAACTTTAACGTTACACTGTAAATATAACTATTTATAATAGCCATTTATATGATAGGCCTAGACAACACCTCCAGCCAAGCCTAGGAGATAGCTTACATAGAAATATCAATGTATTGCTACCTTGTCTGACAAACAAAATACAGTATGATAGCCAGTTTAGTGTAGATAAAACCAAAATTTCATATTGTGATTGTAAGAAAGTGACTATTCTTCTTATAGCTCATCTTTACAAATGTATTCAAGGTGTTTCAGACAAGTAGACTACATGACAATGCTTTATTTATTGTGTATTTTGCTTCTATACACTGTAAAATGCCCAGGACGCATTTAATTATGGATTTTATGTTAGAAAAAAAACAAAGAATTTTATTATTTTAACACTGAAAAATTACAAGTTTTGGAGGAGGGACAGTAAGAACTGTCTTTGGGCCAGTACGTTTCAAACCCACTGGCCCAGATGCAAAAAATTTTAAGGTTGAGCCCTGAACAGTGATCCATCATGCATAATATGATAGACCATAGTGTTACAATTTCCAATAGCTTACTTGGCACTTGTGGGGTCTCTCTGTTGTGTGGACCTGCTTGATATGTCCATTCAGATGGTCTGGTCTAGAAAAACAATTGTAAATAAAATGATCAAATGTCTATTGAGACTTCTCCAATGCTTTGCACCTGTGACCTGTAGTACATTCTCTGCACTTATCAGAGTCATCCAAAAACAGAGTAAATTGAATGTACAGTCATTATCAGTAACGGTACAACTAAAAGTAAAAGAAAAAAAATAAAGATTTTGAAAAAGAAATCTGACTAAATATTGAATGGACCTCCCACCAGCTAAAGATTTTAGCGAGAACCACCAATTTACCTTCCAAAAGGATGGGCTTATTGGGCTACAATAACTAGGTGCTGTTCAGTCCCTCGCTGCCTGCCTGAATGGTTTTTGCTGCTGCTGAGAAACAAAGGATGAGGGGAAGGGCATCGGGAATGGGCGCTTTTTGGAAGGAGCCCTAAATGTGCCTGCCTTTAAATCACACTTTTTAGTCATAGTTCTGCAAATTGTTTTCCCTTTAGTTAACCTGTTTAACTAAATAAATCAAAATAAAATAGGTTATTTGGACATTGGTGGAGGTCCTGTACCTCAAATATTTTTCAGACAAACAATGCAGGTCGCATTGGCATTGAAGTGAGCCTATAATAACTAGGCTTATATTCATAGATTTTTTACATTTTCAGAAAAATACTATATACAATATTCCATTAGATCTCAAAAACCTATTTTACATATTCTACAATCTACATGATCGCATTAAAGATTATATCATTACAGTCATGATTGAACAGTATGGGTTAACAATTATGAACAACTATGGCAAAAAGCTTAAAGACGTGTAAATTGTGAACATCTTGCATTATAGAAGCACTATAATTTATTTCAATTAGTAGCCTATCTTCCACAGTTGCACATTGGGACACTTAACAATCCAGGTGACAATATTCTTCCTGAAGCTGTTGTGTGCACCCTTATTACATTCATATTTTATATTCATTCAAAACTGTAGTTTGTCAGTGAAACGGTATAGGTAATAATGTTATGTGTAAGGGCTACCTAATTTAGTGTATTGACAGCTGGACAAAGCATTTTACTGTTGTGTTAGTCATAGATAATACTGCCGATTGACAGGCAAAACAGGCATATTAACATGCCCCTTTTCCATAATTTAATCGAAGCATAGTATAGATGGTTGTGTACTCACCTAGAAAACCCTTTACCACAGCTTTGGCACACATAAGGTTTGCCCACTGATCCATCGTGCGACCGCACATGGTATGACATCCTGTCCTTACGTTTGAACCGAAGTCCACATACATGGCACGCGTAAGGCTTTTCTCCAGAATGAGACAGCTTGTGTCTGTTCAGGTGGTAAACATCCCGGAAAACTTTACCACAAATTTCGCAACCAACGTGCCGCCTCGTCCTCTCGCGCTTACGGCTATGGTCTAACATAAGTCCGCCGTGCAAAGTCGTGCCATTTTCCACCATACCCACTTGCGAGTGTGACATCAAAGTAATCCCGCTTCCCGTAGACATGCTGTCAGCGACATTATTTACGACCGCTGCGGACTCACCGTGCTGGGCTTCGTGGTTTTTCAAACGCGCGGCCTCTGTGAAAGCTTTGCCACACGTCCCGCAAGGAAATAACCCATTGTCTTTAGGGGTGCTATGATTGAAATGTGCAGGGTCCATCACTGCCACTTTCTTTGGTCTTCCTCTACCCCGCTTTGACCCCGGCGAGCCAGTGTCCTGAAATACAGTTCCCGTTAGATCCGACGACGACATCGACAATCCTTCCACTGGATGCAAGATCGGCATTGACGATTCGGTACCTTCCTCCAGTAACACTGCATTGGCGGTTTGGTTTCCATCTACGTGTGTTTGGCTGTTGTGGGCAAATGGTAATCCATTTACCAACATGCCCGTCCCGTACAACATTTCCTGCTGGGCAACTGTAAAACCAGCATCTGAAGCCCCCGTGGCCTGAAACAAACTGGCATCCCCTCCTCGCAAAGTAGGAATGAGAATTTGTACATTTGATTGTTTAATTACTTCCTGGCATATCTCAATGACTGATCGCATAAGCAGAAACTTAGCAGCTGTCATCAACTCTGGAAAACACTCCAATCGCACCACGATCCTTGAGGTATATGCGAAGTCCAAAATGTCTTTAAAAACTTTGGGGCTAATTGTGTGCATTTCTAGCTCCTTGGCATCCCTGTCACTTTCTGATTGGCGACTAAAGACTGACTCAAAGTACTTGCTACACGCCGCTAGCACAGCTTTGTGGGCAGAAAAGCTCTCCTCACCGACTCGCAAGATCACGTCGCAGAACCTGCCTCCATCTTTCCTCTGTATATTGAGGTTGTGTAGCATCTCCGCACTGTGCTTGCTCACCTGGTAGGTATAGGAGGAATTCCAAGACTGTTCCACTACTTTCTCCATGACGAATTCATCCAATAAGAGTATATGGAAGGATAACCGGAGGATCAAATTGCTATATAAACTAAATAGATTGAAAGCTAAAAACACAACCCCTCCCCGTCAAACTAGCATCTGAGTGTTAGCAGCCAGCAGGAAAAATGGCAGCCCCCCAGCTTCCTGTGAACTTTGACCTCAGTTTCTTGTTTGGGGGTGGGAACCGTTATTTATAGTTTTATCATGGCAACGCGCTTCTCATCTATAGACTGTATACAATACACCTCTCACCCTACTCTAGGTTAAACGCTACGATTAAAAGCTAATGCTAGCATGGCAAATCAGTCTTAATAAATCGCAAGTAATATGTAAAGCTACCGGTACGGTATTAAATACACCCGAACATTGTCCAAAAAAAAACAAAAAAAAAAAAAAAAAAAACGGAAAAGCTTCCCTCTACCGGTACTGTAGTGAGCACATAGACAACTCGTGAGCAGTATAATTTTTATGTAGTGATATAAATTCATAGTTTTTACAAACACGAATCCACGTTTTCTTTCACCACTCCCATTTAACCCCTTCCACAATTACAAAAATACTGGGATGTTTGCCCACAATTCATGTGATTTTAAAAGGCAGCAGTACATTAAAATAACCATGCACAACAATTTGAGTTTTAAGGAACCTTTTATTTATCAATTCTATTAGTGCTTTTTATAACTTAATAGCACATAAGCAAAAACTGAATCCCATTCACCCCACAAATTATCAACAGCGTGATTTTGAGCAGTGCCTCTCCATGTGAGAAGTTTTATAGGAAGGGGTACGGTTTTAAAATATAAAAAAAAAAAATCACCACACATTACAGACAAGGAAAGGCACAAGGAGCACTAGCTGCATTCCCTGGGGTATCCTCAGTTATCCAGTCACATTTACAGATGGGGGCCCTTCAACCATGCCATAGAGGACAGAGTAAACAGTGTTACTCAATTATCAACAACTTTGACTTGCAGTAGCCCTTTCTCAGTGCAATTTGGGTGGGAGGAGTAACACTAGGGTGACAAGACAAAGGAATGCTACCATCACTTGGTGGCTCCAAGTCTCTGGCAGTTTCTAAATTCAACTCAGGGACAGTTCCTCCATTTCCCATACCAAGAAAAAGAAAACCATATCTATGTACAGGGAATTTATTACTGTGGTCTGTACAGTTTGGGCCTATACATTATGTACTTCATCTTTACTGCAAGAAAAAAAAAAAGAAAAAAAAAAAAAGGGGAATCAGTTCCATAAACAATCTCCTTATTTCATCTTCCCTTTTCCTCAGAAATCAAAAGCAGTGACTTCAAGATTGAGACATGTGCACGTTCAGCCCATACATGTCTGTGCATCTTGTCTTTCAAATTAAAGTTCACATTTTTCCCAGTATCGGGGAGGTGGAGACTGAACAAAAAAAATGAAAAAAACTAAGAAAATCTATTCATTCTTTTTCTATTTCTCATGGTCGGAACTCCAGTTCATCAACACTGATGACCTTAGCAGGCATGGAGGGAAGTGGCTGCTCTAGCACATCTGAGCCAAACCACTTTGATAAACCAAGAGGCGGGGGGCTGCTTCCATGTCTTTGACAATGTGTCCGGTGAGGGCCATGGCTCTGCGACTGAGAGCCTGGGACTGTTGTGTGGGCTGCAATAAAAAAAATTAAAAAAAAGTACAATATAGAGTAAACAATACTACAGCTTCAAGTCCAGAGAACACATCAAGAAGCAAGCCAACGAATGTGTGGTCTTTAAAGCCCCGACAGGCGTTTGGTCAAGTTGGCTTATTGGAATGTCTCAAGACTTCTTGGCATGTACAGAGCCTGCTTAATTGACATGCGAGAGACCAAAATTGGCAAACTGAGGCAACAATTTGTGGCAAATGAGTATGCTTTGAACATTACTTAAAGATTGTGTGTAAACATTCAAGCATTTGATTTAATCTATCACCCTTCGTCCAGCGTCAATGTCTGTTCACGGAAAACTGAACGTTCGCAAATTTTTAACGCACCTCAAGTACTCATGTACTCACTGGGTCTGTGTTGCTGGAGCTGTTGCTGCATTACTGCCAGCTGCATCTGAGCGCTGGCTCTGGGAGGTAGAAGGGGATGTCCTGTTGCACTGAGAGGGTACAGTGGCTGTCCAAGCAGGGCTGAGGGCAAGCCTTGAAGCTGGGAGAGGTCAACGTGTGGTGGAAATATGCCTGGAATAAAGACAGACAGTTAAAAAATGTCCTATGTGCCTTCAATGACATGGGTTGCTCTGTCAGAAGCCTTGCCCCACACAATGTCAAGGCTAAATGTTATGAGCAGTGTTAGTAACTTTGGATTACAATTTACCACTGTGTAGAAGTGCCATATTTTTCAAGCGCGCACAGAACAAAAGGCTGTTCATATTAAGACGCACAAATGAATGCGCACATCTCGACATTCCATTCAGGTGTATTGGTGCTGCAGCGAAACACGCTGCACAGACAGACGTGGAGGCAGAGCATCCCGACGTGCAGTTTCACAGCAGTGTGGAAGAGTTCAACCACGGTGAACTTTTCAGCACTGCTCAACACAAGCAGGGCGAGGTGGGGGAGGGTCAGGATAACCTGTTGTGACAAGAGAACTTGATTATAGTTCTGAATACTCTGAAATATGTCACTAGAGTGCGCGCGTGCGCACACACACTAATATATACACACACACCATTTTCTTTTATTCATTTTCTTGTAGCTCCCTTGTCAGAATGCTTAAAAGCTGCTGGTTGGCATAGCATGCAAAAATAATCTGACATGGTGAAAGATCGAATGTTTAGCTCAGCTGTCACGTAATTCGCATATTGCTCGAGCCGGATGCGTTTCCTTCCGGTTAGTGTGGTTTGTGCTCAGTTTCTGACTGCCTGCGTTTACCATCAATTTTGTCTAAGTGCTTCGATATACAACTGTTTTCTCCATACTTTATTGGTGCATCCCGTCACACAGCAGCTTTTAATTTATCATATATGGTTCAGATGTTTGTTAGCCAAAAGTTAAGAGCGGTGTCGTGACAAATTGTGCTGAAATTCTAATTAAGATTTAATTTTTATGGCCCTGTATTCCTGCTCAAAAATATTTAAACTGGATTACAAGGACATTATTATTAATAAGCCACATAACAGGTAAGATACTGTAGAGTCATAGGATAATTGCAAAATAGATACTTTATTTTATATGGGGCTTATGGCATGTCTATGCTGATGACATACAGCTCTACCATGCCGTGTCCCCCGATGGCCTAGGACCAGTAGATGCCCTTTTTAAACTGTTTTTTAAACATTAAGTCATGGATGGCAGAACATGTTCTACAGCTTAATCAGGACAAAACAAAAGTAATGGTCATTGGTTCTGAAACTTAGAGAGATACTCAAAGTGAAACCGAGAACTGGCATTAGACCCGTGACAAGGTGAAAAACTTGGGAGTAATTTTTGACTCAGACCTCAGTTTTGAGCCACATATTAGACATATCACCAAGACTGCGATTGATTACTGTAACGCTTTGCTTTCTGGTCTTCCAAAAAAGACAACATCTAAACTGCAGCTGCTCCAAAACTCAGCTGCACGT